>JANTOQ010164924.1:0-14741 GCA_027564595.1 Bythotiara depressa | reverse complement strand
GGAAAAGTGCGGGAAACCAATCAAAACACTACGATTTCCATACAGCCCCGATTTTGTAATACAGTCAGGTAATAACTTATGTTAACACGTTGACGTAACGCCGATACTTTAGCTCATTGTCTTTAGACATACAAAACACATTTGATTAGATTACCTCATCGCTAATGTTAACGTAAGTTCAGTAGTACAAGTTTGTGAAAATAAAATTTTCTTGGTATTATTTACCGGATGTGTTTTTCAGTCGTTGCTAGTAAGTAGTTACTAAATGATATCCAACCGTCCTTTATAACAATATGGTAAACTTCTGTATCTAAATATTTCGAAATTGTTTGTTTAGGCGTATCCATCATTGAAACCCCTTGCATCGTGGGTTATTGATTTGATTGATCGAGTGAAATTCATTAACTCATGGATTGATGATGGCATACCAGCTGTATGTTAAATTCAACTTATTTCTTCTACTGATATCTGTTATCGCGTTACATTGAGTCGCTCACTCATTTTGATTTCTATTTATCAGATTCGATTTCCCAAACAAATGCCTTGGTTTACAATTATTACAGCAAAGATTATATAATGCATTATTCCTAACGATTTGTCCTTATAATGTCCCTTTGAAGTCGAATAGGCTGGGGTAAGGATCTTGAAATATTTTGAATATGCAAAAGTGTGTTATTTATTTATTTATTTATTTATTTATTTATTTATTTATTTATTTATGTACTCCGAGAGCTTTACAAACACGCATACACCGCACATACGTGTGTTCACATTACTGACATCGCAATATATAAATAAGACCATAATCCATTGTGAAGACTTCGCCCTCCGCACTGAATCCTGTTATAGGATGGGTGGATTATGGTCCCACTTCGTTTGCACTATGTCACAGATTTATTTTTGTTTCGCATTAGGTTTTCTGGATCTCTGGCTTTTTCTTTCCACAAGGTTTCTTAACTGGTACTTTGCAGAACTTTGCTCGTTCATCAGCCATCTCTATTGATACAATCTCATTCGCTTTCCAGGTAAGTGAATCTGAACGACAAATACATCTTCTATGCCTGTTACAGCTGTGATTGTTTAATTCGCAATTAGATTGCGGTTTTAGGAACACCAAAATGTTAAGTGAAGATTCCGCAATGTAAATATTGGTCACAATTATACACACAGTTGTAACTTGAACTCGTTGAATTTTCAACTTTATCGTTCTCTAACCAATTCCAGGTTTGTGTCTTCAATTCCCCCATTACAACTGTGTATTGCATTTAACTTTGTTAGGTGATGAAAGAATCAGCAAAGGATATAACCCAAAGACCAGATATTGGTTGCTACATCACTGGACTGTTTCTAGAAGGAGCGCGGTGGAATTATAATGATCACGAACTAATAGAGAGTCGTGCAAAAGAGCTTTATACTGACATGCCTGTTATCTGGTTGAAGCCTTGTCCCAATCGAGTGAAGCCAACAGAGGGTATTTATGATTGTCCTGTGTATAAAACGCTGACGAGAGCAGGTTAGATTTTTTATTAATTCTTACGGTACTTTTTTATGTCATTTGAGTGAGGTTTATAATTCTTTTCATAAATTTTAACTACGCCATAGAAAATAAGATTTGGTTTTTATGTTCACTATTGAAAATGGATCTAATCCTTTAATACACAAGCGCATACCTCCTGTTTATATTAAACTTCCCGTTGGAAAGCTTTATAATTTCTGAGGAACCAGGGGGTTTTATCAGCTTTTACCAATTTATTTAACATTATATTTCCAATAATTAACACCCTGGAAAAAGCAAAATCGGAAAGAAGTAACCAATGATTTGACACTTTTCCGGGGATACTATGCATTAAAGGGTTAAAATTAATATCCCTGGTTGAAAATTTGATCTAAGTAAAGAGTGTTTCGTTTATCAGGACAGCTTTCACTCCTGTTTGAAGATATAACGAACGAAGCTATGAATATATTGCCGGGAATAGAGAAACGTTTCACTGTAAAAACTGTTTCATGCAATTATTTTTCTGAACGTTAAAATTTTCAACTGAGAAATAAGTTTCATGTATTCGTGTCTTCTTTATTTAGGAACACTTTCGACAACCGGTCATTCAACGAATTTTGTGCTACCAGTCGAACTGCCGACAAGCAAACCGCAACCGCACTGGATCAAGCAGGGTGTCGCCCTAATGTGTGCACTTGATTTTTAACCAACTTAGCACCACCTGGAGTCTTGGAAACGTTTTGAAAACTTATACATTTTGAAAGGACTACCAGTTTTCTGGCTTCTTTAAGGTAATGGGGATTAAACAGATGTGCAGACTAAAATATCAAAAAATCTACATTTTATTGTCACGGATTGTAGTTTCGCATGTCAAGATTGCGACAAGTCATAAGCAAGAAAATTCAACATTAAAGAAAGTGAAAGTAAGACACACGAACCAACAGGACCATGAAAAGAAACATAGGCGTTTGTTTCGAAAGCAGCCGATTCTAAAGGAGTGTAACTAGATCTGTTTAGTCCTCCTGGCAAAATGAGTTGTTCTTAAGACGACTAGATGTTCTAAGGCATATCTTATCTGGCTTCCTGGCAAATACAAGTGTTTAGGAGAAAATATATCTATCCTTGGAAAATTGAACTGTTCTAAGAGAAATTTCCCCGCTTCCTGAGAAAACTTTGACTGTTTTCTGGATTCGCTCCAAAAGAAAGATTTTCTGACAGTTAAGAACATCTATTTTCTTAGGGAAGCTCTGCTGGTTACTACTGTTGTTTGGCGTAGGTTACATACGTAGTTAGATTGCAGTTATATATGCTTCAACGCCAGTTAAAATGTCTACATTTGTTTTTGCTTTCTTGTTTTTCAAGTTTCTTTTGCAAAGCAGGTCAAATGCAGGCTGTTTCAATAAATCGTAATTTTTCTCGCGTCCAAGATGCTACGTATAAAAAATTTAAAGGTTGAACTGAGAAAATATAAACCTTTTATTGACATAGTATCGTAAGGCCTACTTTTAACTCATTTATAGCACCTGGATTTATGTTTTTCCATCAAATTCCAGTTCATTGCAGTGATTTTCATAAATACCGGTTTGTTGAACTTAGATGCGACGTAAGAGTGATTATCTACCAAGCTGTAATTTTTTCCATTTTACCCTTCCGTGCGTCTATTTTAAGCGGCCGAGCTACGTCACGGTATGTCTGAAGAAATATAAAATATGGTGAAAGATCGATAGTACTTCCAGTATCTTTTGATAAATAATTATATTACTAAGAGTTATGAAAAACAATGCGATGAACTGTTGGAATAATAATATACAGGCGAGTTAGATTAAATTAGAAGTGAAGTAAGTACGTCTTCCTGAAATAAATCTTATTGTTTTGATCATTTTGCTAAATAACAAATTCCAAAATGTGCCTTAAGATTTTATATGTGTTAAGCCAGAAACTGGTCGTAATGCAAATTCTTAATTGTTTCTATGATGATCTAAATTCTTAATTGTTTCTATGATGATCGGAGCTTTATTTATTCGGTATTTCTTGCCTAGTAGTAATTCTGGTTCTAAACCTTAAGTAAATACGCCTGATGTTTTGCTCGTTAATGATATGGTAGTCTATTTAAAAAAAGACAAATAAGGATCAAGACAATGGGTGATGTGTTGGTTGAATATAAAGAAAAAGTTGTTGTGTTTATAAAATGATTTTATTGTTTATAAATTGTATATAGTTTCAACAATTATTTATATTTGAGATGTTATTAACTTTAGTTGTTAGTAAATGCCGCTCCTAAGAAAGCGCACAAAGGACGTCGTAACGTTTCGTCTTCCAACGATGTAAACACGTCATTTATAATTTAATTTCTTGATTTTATCAAACTTTGGAATTATTCAAACCTTGCTTTACGTTCTGCCAATATTTGCACCGCCACCATGTCGGATAACGAATTTCGGTTAAATTTTTTTATTTTTTTTAAATAAGTAGAGAACGACCCGTTCACGTACACCCTGTTTCTTCGAGTGCTGCACGATAAAGAAGCTATGGCTACATTTTACCTTCATTTGTCCACGAGTTGCTGGCCATTAAAAACTTTTTTACATCATTTTAGCTCATAAATAATTTTCCACGAAGAATTCTGTTCTGATACCTGTTTCACATGGGAAAATTTGTATCTATTTATGAAATGCTAGCTTATTTTATTCATTTCACAAGGTCATACAGTAGAACATTGGTTTTCAAACACGGGATTTTTCGAATTCCCCCTTTGAACTCTTCCTATGAGTTCGAATAACCAAGGTTCTATTGAAACTGCCATTTTCACACGAAGCTCATGAGGATTACCGTTTGCATTTCTTTACATGAACGCTCCTCTTTAAAGAGAGATAAATAAAACATGAATAAGAAACACAGAGGGCGAAATTAGGAGGCGGCAATTCCTAAGTCTCCTTCAGTCTTTCGTTATAATCCAATCGCCTGTCGTTTCACTTTTATGATTGATTCTTTATGTTGACGATGAACGGATAAAGTTCAGTACTTGTATGCGCTGCTTTTGTCCGTACAAAGTAGAAAACAAACAAAGAAAAACAAATAAAAACTTACACGTTTTAATGACAATTGCACAGTGATTGTGCTTATAATTCTTCAAATACTTCGATTTATGTCAAATATTGGATGGACTTTTGTTTTTAGATGTAATAAATTTTTCATTGAGAAATAATGTTGTATTGTTGTTTTTCTTTCATCAACCTGTAAGAGATAACTGTCGACAAAGGTAAGCTAATCTTCAAATGTTTTATTTCAATAATAATCCGAATTTATCGCAGATCATTTTAAGAACTTTTTTCACCTCGTACAAATGCTTGGTTAATTCAGATTAATACTTAATTATTGCTGCTACATAAATATTAAGCGGGTGCATATTTTGCGCTGTAGGTGTCAACAGTATTCGTACGATACAGGTTGTGAACGTTTTAAAGGTTTCAGATTGTTTTATTCAAGAAATCCAGAAAGCCCATCAAACCAAGCCAGGGAAACTTTTATTATTATTAATGTATGTAAGGAAACCTCGAATATTAAGCGGTTTTGTGGATAAGACAAGAATATTGGGAAGTTCCAATAAAGTGATTCTAACGCGGTTATTGAATATATGCTTTATGCCAACAAGTATGCGATTTTTAATGTTTACTTCTAACTTTTCTGATGTATCTTAAAAGTATTACGCAGAATATAAAACATTGCTTTCCTTGTTTTTGCAGCCTAACGGTTTATGTTCAAGTGCCGATGTGTCTCGTATTTCATGCTATTCCTAATATTTTGTAGTCTGGGTTAGAAGTTGCTTTTACCAAGCTGCGATGTATTTCGTTTCCGGGGTTACCGAAGTTTCAAAATAAAATGTTAAAAAGCGTGCCGGTTTAAAATTTGAAACATGTACCGAAGAAAAATCAGTGGAATAAATAATCCTCTTTCCCAATTTGTTTAGATCCTCTGTATCCTTCGTAACATAAGAAAATAACTAGTTCAGGAATATTTTTAATGTAATATATAAACAAAACCAATAATACCTGTGCTGGTACAGAATACAACAATTTGTTTAACACTATACACGGGTAATATATGAATATATACGGGGTGATATGTGAAAATTTATCCCATTCTGAGATAACTGCGCTTTTGAATACACTCACCGTAGTTTAACAAGTCCTTTCACGTTTACCATACTGGACGCAAAGCATATCAGCAAAATTTATTATCCTTTATTCAAATATATTCTTACTGGTATATTTTAGTTTGTTAGTCCTCTTGGTTTTTATCTTGGTAGCCATCTTGAATAAACACAAAAGTTTTATCCACACCCTGTGAACAGAGAATGTAAAAATAGTTTTATTATCTTTATAAATACATTATTTGAACTATCTGCTTGTCTAATCAACTAGAACCGAGTGTACTTGTTGACAGGCATTTGCGGGTTTGTTATGAGACAACCGACTTAATGTTCAAGTTTTTCCATAGTTCGAACTCTTCAGCGTCGAGTTCGGTCACCAGCAGTGGTGGCGGCGGAGGTGTCAACACTATGACGGGTAGTTTACGAGACCTCCAACAGGCTCTGCAGCAAAAAGACAATGAAGTCAAAATGAAAGATTCTAGAATTTCAATGCTGGAGCAGGAACTTAAAAAGAAAGATGATACAATAAGGAATTTGACTCGAGAACTAGATAAATACAGATCTGTTCTACAGCCAACTACACAGGGAACTTCTAGTCAAAAAACGAGGCAGCGTTTACAAGGTATATCTGCTGAACCACAAACCCTAAGCAAGTCTCAAGCTTTGTCTTCTCAGCCGTTGAAAAGACATTCAAAAGGATCGAAGTAAGAATTAAACTCGTATTTGTTTTATATTTTATAAGAAACAGAAGGTATCGATATAGAGACTTGTCCAGAAGGAGAGCAGAGGGAAGTATTATATTAAGTTGATCCGCAGTATGAGTTGTTGCTGGAATAATTTCTGCATTGAATGTGCCTACTAGCTAGCTAAATGTTTGATATTTTTTTAAAGATAAGCTAGCTATAACTTAGATAATATTATTTAGCTAGCTAGCAAAGTTTTCTAGCTAGAGAATTAAATATAAATGTTGTTAGATATTGATGCCTGGCAAGCAAGTAATTATAAAAGTACAGGTTTTAATGATTACATAGTTTTTGTTGTCTTCTTACCAATGTAAGCTATGTTGTGTTTCATACATAATGTTCTAGGATTAGATATTGAGTTTTTAAAAGGATATTTATTATGTTTTCAGTTATATATATAAATATATACCAATTCTTTATTCAAGAAAGTGACAACAGAATATATAATTATACTAGATACTTCTTGCTCCTGCAATGGGAATGTTTACATTTGTAAAATTTTGTGAAGCACCATTTTGGATTGGTTGTCAGTTTTTATCTATTTATTGCCAATACAGTCAAATTTCTTATTAAAAGTATATATTAATAATTTGACGTCTGCAAAGGATGAATCACTGAAATAATTACAGAGCTCATATAATAGAAATACATAGATACATATTATAGTATAAGCCAATTTTGACCACATTGCTACACATTATTATTATGTTCTGCATTGTGCCATACACTGTCATTTTTGAAAGTAACTTCCTGTAGGAAAGACGTGTAAATTAAATGAGATACTGTAAGTTTATGCTTTTAAAAAGATTAAACAAAGGGATATTATACCAAAGGACTAATTATATTCTATTTTTATAAAAGGTACATCTTACAACATGAGTCTATTTGGGAAGCATTAGTTCAGTGGTTAGCAATGTGGGCTCGCAATCCAAGGGTTCCATGTTCGAACCCACCACTGGCAATATTTAATGTTCAGAGGATGACCCCTCTGTTAATCCTTAGGTCAAGTGCGGGGTCTGGTTGCTCTGAGCATTTCACTTGACTCGTAGAACCAATGGGAGAGCTTCCGTAGCTAAATAACTATCAAGTCCATGTAGTCCCTACTCTGGCTTTACACATTCACTTATACGGTCACTGTCTCTGACTGAGAGAAAATGTCTCAATATCCCCTTCCTTCATCCTTGTCACAACAACACCAGTGAAGTGTAATTGCAAACTGTTTAACTTCTTTATTTAAAATGCAGAAAGATGGGCCAGTCATAGGACATATTTAGCCTTTTGAGGCTCGTGTTCAGTCAAAAATAATTGTAATTTTATAAAAATGTCTAAGCAGAAGAATAGCAATCATGTACAAAGTTGGGATTCACACTAAATGTTTATATATGTGAAACATATATTCAATATTGATTGTATTGAAATCCTTAAAAATATATATATATAAGCAGAACTATATAGTAGGATGAATGTGTAGACAGACGATACCCTAGAATGGAAATTCATTGAAAATAAATGTAGACTTGAGCCATGGGGTTTAGCTAGTCATTTTGTTCTGCAAAATATTAGGCCATTAATTCATCTATAATAGTTCACTTGCTCGCTGGTCATATTTTCAGTATTGCTGTTTTATTTTTAATGTAGTGTTTTTCTTGTTTTTCTTCAATTGGCTTTACTTTAGGAATATACTGTCGGGCTAATACTGGATTTGAATTTGGGCAGTGCTAGCCACCCCTGGTGGGGTCCAGGGGCAAAGCCACTGACATTATTTTTGTCTTTGATGTCTTAGAAGTGCAAATCTACCACTTTTTGGCAGCATTTGTACGTATATTTCAACTAACTATATAAGTAAAGATCAACACAAAAAATTATACGTCCTTTTTTTATTAATTTGGACATGAGAATTTCGGCACCCCCAATAGTGCTTTTCGCTCGCTATGGAATATGTCCTGTATTAGCCCCTGACTGTATTTAATTTACATTCTTAATGTAAATTATATATATACCCATCAAACTAGAATACACGGACCAAAACAGTCAACTGACTCAGGACCTTGACTTTCATCTCCATTTTTGGCACTATTAGCTTGACATCTGGAGGTCTGCTAATTGTACAATCCAGGGTATTGAATCAACAGTTACTGAGATTGTGCTTGAAGTATAGGGTTGTGATGCCCAAAGCAGCATATAGCAACAACAGTTCAAATGAGTATCCATAGTGTTAGCAGAGTGATCTTTGGTTGACTGGTGTACTCCCAGAATATCCCTTTCTGCCAATGTGCTGTGTTTTTAGTTTTGTTACCTTCAAGTAATCACTGTTAACATATCTAAACAACGCTATTCTAAATAGTGTAAAATATTTTAAATACCTTGACATGTAGATAACATATAATAATACCTAGATTGGAGAACCCCTTCAGAATTAATAACACAAAAGCTTCTTTATCTCAATGTTGATGCTGACAAATAGTAATGTCAAATTATCAACAATAATTTAATTAATTAGTTCTAGATTCACTTGTGGATGTCATGCATGGCATCCAACTCTGAACTTGCAAAAATATCCACTACAAATAAACGATGTTTTAGAATGATTATTCCATATATACAGATTCAAATGTGTAACCTCTATCAGAGAATAGAGGTTAAGTAGAATGGCGATATAAGATTGCAAAACAAGGAACTATATGACATAATGAAAATGCAGGGGCTAATACAGGACATATTCCATAGCGAAAAGCGCTATTGGGCGCCAAAATTCTCACTCCCAAATTAATAAAAAACGTCCATATAATTTTTTATTGAGCTGTTCGTTACATATGTAGTTGCTATATACGTACAGATGCAGCCAAAAAGTGGTAGATTTGCACTTCTAAGACACCAAAGACACAAATAAGGTCAATGACTTTGCCCATGGAACCCACTGTGGGTGGGTAGCGCTGCCCAAATTCATATCCTATATTAGCCCCTGAAATGATACCAATAGAGGAGTATGCTGCAACTCGATGGAAGATTGAACAATTCATTTGAAAGGAAAACAATATTCCAATATATATTTTATTTTATTTTAATATTTTAAATACAACCAGAACTCACAACTTGGAATGAGTCCATTTCTGTAAATTTAATCCATTTACTGGCAATGAATGTTGAATATTTCCTGTGTATGGAAATATAGCTATAATGTAATATTAATAGTAATAATAGTGATGATAATAATAATGATGATGGTAATATTGAGTTACAAATTTTATTCTGTAAATTCACTCAACCAAATGCAATTTTTACTTTTCAACATTTGATCTAATGTTTTGTTGATATATACATATAGACAACTCCTTCCTCCAAGGTCACATTATTTACATAAAATATTTTTCACATTAGAATAATATCCTTTAAAGTTATTTTTGTTTGTCTTTTATGTTTTATTCAGAGGCAAAAAATTCAACTCGATTTGTGTTCCAATGATAATTTTTTAACCCGTTGTGAAAGTAGACCTCAGTGGTTAATGATTTTAATGAAAGTAGACCTCAGTGGTTAACGATTTTAGTGAAAGTAGACCTCAGTGGTTGACGATTTTAGTGAAAGTAGACCTCAGTGAATGATTTTAGTGAATAAATTGATGTATGTTGGTATATTTATTGAAATTCCTTTATTTATTATTTTAATCCTTAAATATACTGTAATGTAACAACCATTCTGTTTCTGTATATAAAATTTCATTTTTCCTTGCATAACTAGTCAACTGAACTAATGTAGTGAGGTTAAGAAAGAATTCCAGCCAAGGTTTATTTAGCTGCAAATTCACAATTAGCAAATTTTAACAAGGAGAACAATGATAAGATAGTTATTATGAACTTATGATATGACAAAGTCATTTGACTATTCAACATTTTCTAATTATCATATCTCATAACAAGTTAAAGTAAATAGTTGCTTTATGTCAATCTGGATCTATTGAAACATTGCTAAACTGCATCCTACTGAAACATTGTCATAGTGTCTAATTGTCTAATTTTGGAATAGTATAATATAATGTAACAGAATAATGTAAAGTAATTGAGGAATTCATCAAGGAGGTGATATATATATATATATATATATATATATATATATATATAGCCAACAGCAAGACCTGAAATAACTTAGATAATATCTGAGGAGGAGTCAGATTTCATTAAAACAGACAAGAAAACTATTCAAAACACTCTTCTCCACAGTGGTTATTTTTAGTTATTTCAAGCCTTGAACAGTATTTGTGAATATATAATGTTATTCTAATAAAAACACAATTTGTTTATTTAGCTATATTTTGGCTTCATTCAAAACTTTATTGAGTTATAATAAACACAACACATAGTGTTATAATATACAATGTTTTACAATGTCCCAAGTGAGTCTATGGCAATGTTTATATGAGCCCACACTGACTGAAACCATGATACACAATACACAACTCAACCATCAAACCAGAATGTAAAATTTACCACATTCTTGTTAGACTATCTTGTTTAATGACCAAACTGTGTACTGACTGCCCCAGAATCTTAATACTTTGGCTTGGAGCATATATATTGAATAAAATAAAATGATGTGTTTAACAAACAGCACGTATTTACTGTTTTTTACTGTTATACCTCCTGGTTACATTAAACCTCCCATTGGAAACCTTTGTAATTTTATGAGGAATTAGAGAATCTTATCAGCTTTTACCAAATTTATTTTACATTATATTTACAATAATTAACCCCCTGGAAAAAGCAAAATAGCAAAGAAATAATTAATGATTTAGGGGTTAATGCAGGACACTCCATAGCAAAAAGCGCTATTGGGTGCCAATTATTGCGCCTAAATTAATCAAAAATGTCCTACTTAGATCATTGCAATATACATAAATACTGCCAAAAAGTGGTGGATTTGTACTTCTAAGACACCAAAGACACAAATATAATGTCAGTCGCTTTGACCCTGGACCCCACTGTGTGTGGGTGGCTAGTGCCACCCAAATTCAAATCCTGTATTAGCCCCTGTGATTCGACTCCTTTCCGGGGAAACTATGCACTATAGTGTTAAGATGGGTGCCAGCGGGAAAAATTAAACCAAAAAAGAAGATCCATGACCAATTTTTATGTAAGTGTTTTTGATGAGCCATAAAGAAGTTTGATTAGATGTTAGATTAGAACCTACTGGGATAACCTTTTTTTTAAGTAGATTTCTTAAAATAAGATTAATTCATGGTTGTAGTAATTCATGGATAGGTGTGTTGTAAACTGTCTTATTTTGTCTAATTTTATCATGTTTCCTTTGTTAAGTCTTGTACCGATTTTCATTTCATACATGCCTTGTTTATTTTTACCAGCTGTGTACGAACAAGAAGCTTTTGTTTTCATTTCCTTGTTGCAGAAGCCATCTTTACTCTAATTTGTATGCACATCAGCTTCAAATGTTTCTTAATAAAATCATTTTATTAGTTTGAGGAATATTTATAGATTTGGTTAAACAGTTAAAACTTTAGAAACTACTTCACTAAAACATTTAGTGATTATCACCATACATCTGTGGGAGGTGTTTTTCATTTTTCTATCAAAATATATTTCCTGAAAAGAAATACATATTATAATAATACAACATTGAACATGATAATTTATCAATTGACAGCTTTTAAAGTTTTAAGAATAATAAGCTTTCTATTGAAGATGTTTCCTCCTCCTGATTCCAACTACCTGGTCATCATCTGAATAAAAAACCTTTCAGATGAAAATTAATCATTTAAAACTAGAATTAAGTAACAATTTATATATTTAATAGTCTTCTCTCTTTCCCTGACCCAGTCTTACTTTAGTTGTGACAAAAATCAACCATTTTCCCCCTAAGCATTTGAATTTGACGGTAGTCCAACTCTTGGTTAGACTTGCATTAATATACTGAGAGTCCAGATAGAAGACCATATACGTACATTGATAGACTACCATATATTTACATGCATAAACAGCATAAAATATAGAAAAATAATTTGAGTGACGTTACATTAGTCATGTTTAATGTGCACTTGGTATAGTGTTGTCACCTGTGCGAGGGCCAAGAAGCTTTTAAAGGGTTCGTTCTCTTTAAAATCAAGTAAGCTTTAAAATAACCACATTGCAAATACATAAATTAATTCAAAATTATTTTTGTTTAATAATACATCCATAGGAAATAATGTACAATGAAAGTTTGTTCCATCATCTTTCCACCATTTTATTTTGCTTCCCGCTCATCTGTCTTTCCAGAACGGCTATATTTCTATACGGCCCTAATGGTCCTAGATATGGTCATATTTGGCTGATTTATGATGTCATGAGTTCCATAGAAAGCGTCTCGTAGTATCAGATAAGGTGAAGAAAAAAATTCTTTCTCAGAGCGGCTGTGAACTTTTAGTATGTGAAATTTGACCTTATAGCTATGTGGTAAAATGGTATTTCGAACTACAAAGGTACTGTTCTCTTGGTTTGTGTTGAATAATTTAGCTAATCCACCTTCGCTTGCATATCTTCTATGGGTCAAAAATGTTCCAAATTGGGTGTCGTAAATTTTGACTGATTTATAACTTTAACTGTTATGACATCAAAGGAAGTGGCAAGGACCACGTGAAGTAAATAAAACTTTATGTTTTCATGGTTAATTTGCAAAATGGAGGGAAATAAAGTTTAAATTAGTATATACATAACATTTCTACACTAATGCTGTTATTAATCATAACTTGATTTTTAAGAGAACAATCCCTTTAAAATATGTTTGCTGGATATTAGTATTGTACTTCCCACAAGTAAAACCTAAAAAAATAATCCTCTTTCATAGCACAATATGCATCAAATTGTTTTTCTCATTAATCCACTCCTGCTTCCATATTGTTTTTTGATGAACACCGAGTAAAAAATATGGTACCAAACTAAAGTAAACAACTAAACACCATGTTGTTTCATTGTACTCGTTTATTTAAATAAAAACACAACTTAAGTGCTTTCATTGTTTATATTTATCATTTGTTGGGGACGATACTGATTCTGATTCAGTGGGAAGAAACTGCACAATGTTTTTAGTGTAATTTGTAAAGGGGGTTTGTCAATTTGTTGTGTTAATCAAGGCAAAAAACAAGGACTTACAGTCCACATTATACTTGTATGCACTGTGTCATGCTCTATGCATTTCTGTTTTTTTCTTGTGTTTTTGCTTATTAAAAATTTATATAATTTGTTCTAGAATGTAAACTGAAGTAGCAATAAATTTAGTTTTTAATGTTTCAGCTGAAACTTTATTTCCGCACCCAAATAACGATGTCTCAAAAATTGGTATACCACTATCGAACATAGTGTACATGTATAGAGTACATTTATTTAAGCTATGAGCATGTAGAAGCCATTCTAGAGACTTTTTCAAGCAATTGTTTCCAATGTTAATTTCACCTTACTTTGATAAAACTGATTGTAGAAAATTTTGGAAAGGCTATTAAAGACTAAATGTCAGGGGCGGATCTAGGGTACGTCACGTTCGCCGCGTGTGACGAAGGTTAAATGTGCTCAGTAAACTAAAAAAAAAATCCTCCTGAAATGATAACAAAGCATATATCTTCAGACAGATTTCCTATGTTTAAAAATTAAGAAAGAAATAAACAAAATGCAAGCTTGTTATCTTGCAGAATGAAGCGAAATTAGCGTTATATTTTACATAACACAGTAATTAGTGTGGTGATATCTTTCTGTACATATTTTTTTTTGACTAACTTGTCAAATTTGGCGAACATCTCTAAGATTCAGCATTGTTAAATTAACAACAGGTCTTTTGTGTTGAGAGAAAAATTTCTAAAGAAATTGATCTTGGCGAAAATTCCCTTTTATTACGAGCGCCGGTAATGTTTTATTATATTGTTGAGGTAACAGTGTTTACAGCTCCTTTCATTCGGAACACTGTTTAATTGAAAACTTCCTTTCTCATTTCTCAATAGAACATTTCAATAGAACTCCATCGTTAGTGTTTAAAAAAGTGGTAGGTATGGTTTATCTAATTATAAGAGAACTTTGAGCAGGACACATAAAAATATGAAATATTTTTTTCTGCAGGAAACTGTAAATATATTTAGTATAACATTGTAAAATATATTGGAAATAATGTTAGCTATAACATATAAAACACTCTTAACAAGTAGTTTGCTATAACTCCAGATAAAGAAATATTGTTACTTTTCTTTTCTCTCAGTCACACTCTCATAGTTTAGTTAAAGTTTACCAACCTTTGTTTACTTTTTTAAAACTTATTGCACATGCTCAAGATAGGAGAGCTGTTTTCTCTGAGACTGTGAAGAGGTTTATTCGTTTTTTACAAG
>JANTOQ010164813.1:0-14742 GCA_027564595.1 Bythotiara depressa | reverse complement strand
TCTTTATAACTGGTATGTGTGAAGTTAATTTTTGTATACCACGGCCATAATGCAGCTGTTAATGAGTTCGGTATTTTAAAAAGTCAGCTTATTTATCAAAATGGCTGCCAATATTTTGTAAGAAAGTTATAACTAGACTAGCTTGTAGCTTTTGCGCTTGCGCGAATGTCAATAATTACGAGATTTAAAATACCGAACACTTTTAAAATGCGATCTGTAAAATGTAATTGAGCTTTCAAACATCCAGCAAAACATCGCCGTGATTTGTTCAAGTTATTTGGATCATGATTGATACAGTGTGGAGGAGGGTCTATGATATATTCCACTTTTCTTTTGGTTGCTTTGATGATAATGCAGTTTTATAAAAGCCTTTTTTTGCTGTGCGGATTTTTCTTTTTATAAGCGATCTTATTGCTCTAAATTTCTCCCAGCTTGCTGCATCTTTTTTTATATGAGCTTCGTAGCGAAGATTGTTTCTTTCCTTCTTTAGTTCTTTGATTCCAGGTTCATTCATCCAGGGAGCTGGTGGTCTAGTGCCTTTTACTTTTTTGAGGGGTGCGTGATGATTTATGCAATCTAATAAGATTTTGTTTAGAGCATGCAGTTGATCATCTGGATTAGTAAATGAGTATACGATACTGTACGGTAAAGAAGCAACATCTTCACTAAACGACTTTTGAATGAAGTTTGTCTCGTTTCTGATGTATTTAAAGCGAGGTTCGTACCTGGGAGTACGTATATTCAGCAAAGCATACGGTCCATCAGGATCACTTATAAAATCACAGGGAAGCACACCAGTATACTTTACTAGGCTACGGTTACTGACGATGATATGGTCAATTAAAGTAGCACTATTTTCTGTTATTCGGGTCGGTTTTGTGACTATTTGTTCCAGTTAAATTCTTCAAGGATAGTTAGGTATTTCATTACATCAGATTTATTGGATGCGTTCCGTTTATATTGAAATCACCAGTTATCAGAATTTCTCCATTCCATCGTAATTTTATGGCAGAAACAACTTCTTCAAATTTATCGAGCCATTGTGATATGGTCGGGTGCGTTGGTGACCGATATATTATTCCTGCTAGTATGCGACTATATTTATTTCTACCTGGTGTTTCTAACCAGAGGTTTTAAGATCTGGAACTATTGTTTCAAACTGTTTCTTTCGCTTGTATTCACAACGAGAACGAACATAACAGCCAACTCTTCCACCACGGATGTCTCGATTATTATATAGTAAATCATATCCAGGGATGTTTACATAATCTAACAATTTGCTATTGTCTTTCAACCAAGTCTCAGACATAGTAATTAGGTCAAATTTGTATTTGTCAAAAGTTATCAGAAATTCCGAAAAAGAAGATGTAAGCGATTGCGTGTTTAGGTGGATGATTTTAAAATTATTTTTTAGTTTTTGATAAAGCATCTAAATACACATCGTCAGTCGGCGATACATCGTCATGCACTAATATGTTGTCCAAATCATTTATTTCGATATTTCGTACTCATGAAAACGGTAGTTCGTAGATTGTGCAATCATTACATATCCAGGGCATGTGATCTTTTGAGTTGGTAATGTGACGTTTCAAGTTCACACAAACGGCATGGGACATTTCAAACCAGTACTCACATAATAAACGTTTTTGATTCTAAATAACTGTGGTTGAGACTGTTGTTGTGGCAACTACTGGTCTCAGAAATTGCACTATATAAAATTTAATTTCAAATTTACAGAAAACACATTTGTACATTATATATTGTAAAAAAAATGAAAACATAAAAAAATTGAATGATATCTTGTAAAAAGTGAATTTGCAGAAAATGCCATCCCTACAAACTACATAGTTAGAACAGTGTTATTATGGAACTATTTCTGCAAATTTTAGAACAAGATTTAACTGTATTAGTGCGCTATATAAATTCATATTTGTTAACAATAGAAAGTAGTTGAGATTGCGTGTACGTCCATCTATTTTCGCATGCTATACAAAGTGAGAACCAGATGCACCTAGAAAAATATTTATATCGCCTTTACCTGTAATAACTAATACAGCCCCTATTAAGCCAGCTGCTGATCCTCCAATCTTAAATCTTGCACCTGTGAACTCACTTTTTGAGACTTCTGCAGCTGCTTTTCTCAAATTTCTAAATAGAGACATTGAAGATTTGCATATTATAATATGTGCGACTTAAAGAGTAGAACATAAAGTGAATTGTAATTTAGCGATTGTACTTGCATATCTTTAAAATATGTTCTGCGTTTTGTGTTACAATTATGAACAGCTCTTTTATCCTATCTAGCATGCGCTATTTTGGCCTTACACAAACCTATCAGTTTCTTTGATACATAAAAGATATGAAGAACCTTTCAGTGAAAAATATACAATGTAAATAAAGTGAATTGCATGCATAATCATGGTACAACAATAGAATACATTCCACATCAAAGAACAAGATATATTTCATGCAGTGCAAAACGTGTTACACAAAGAATGTTACAAGATATACTACAAGGAGTACAAAAAGTGTTCTGATTAACCATACTCTTGCTGAAATTATAAGCACACGATTTATCCTGATTGTGTGTACACGTCATGCACAACCTCACACACATACAACGTGCAACATTATCCTCTTAATGTAAAATGGTTTAGAAATAATCAAATGGAGCCTGTGTTTTTACCCTCTTGCAAAAGGTTTTAAGGCTAGTAGACTATTTTCAGATTAGTTTTTGCCATTGTTATCGAATAAATTACATATTGGGTTTTTGTTTGAAGAAGTGTATACTGTTTCAGATTACTCTTCTTGTTAGTATTATTAAGTTTTCCTTATACAACCACGTAATTCTTTGAAATCGTTTAACTATGAAAACAAAATAAACATACAAAAGAAAAGAAAACACGAGTATTTTTTTAAAAAGGCGAACGAATGGTAACCAGACGTTTCTCTCCATTCATTTCTTAAAAGGCTGGGTGACAAACTTCATGAAATAATCATGTCAAAACATATACTATTCTCTCTTTTTATCTCCCCTCCACCCTTGGCTGGAATGTAGGTTGAATTAATAATGCCTCGGAAGGCTTTCCATCTTTCAATAAATGTGTGATTACATACAGTGTGTAATAAATAAAAATTATCATTATTCATATGAGCAGAAAAATGAATATAGAAGCAAAGTACATAGAAAACATTATATCTATCTTAATTTTAATTTTAAAAACGTTTTCAAATCAAAATGCATACCAGCAAATATCTGCACCTGCAATAAATGAGTGTCTACCAACAGTGTGATACACAAGTTAATACAGTTTACTTTAGACTTGAAACATAAAATTATTGAAACATAAAATTACTACATTTTTCTCCATACTCACATAAAGTAAAACATTCTGTACACCATATAAAAAGTAAAATATTTATAAAACAATGTTCTTATAAACTAAACTAAAAGAGTGATAAATCTTGGAAATCTATCAACAACAATAGAATACATTCCACATCAAAAAACAAGATATATTTCATGCAGTGCAAAACGTGTTACACAAAGAATGTTACAAGATATACTACAAGGTGTACAAAAAGTGTTCCATAAAGAATGTTAAAAAATATAATACAGAGAGTACAAAAATGTGTTACATATAATAATGACCAAATAAGAACAAAGCAAAAAAACAACAAAAAAAACAACAATGATGACAGATGTAAAACCAAAACAATTACAAAATACAAACAATACAGTTTAAAAACGTAATGCATAAACATATATAAAAACAGATTTTTTCCTCTCACATTTGCATTATTTAAAGAACTCCGTTCATATCTTTGGTGTTTTGTTTTGTGGTGGATTTCAAAATAAGCAGTGAGGAGGTAAAAGAAAAAACATTGCTTTTAGGATAATGTTACCTACTTTAATGGAGCATAATTTTTACACGTTTTTAAGTACTGCAAAAAGGATGGGCAGACAGTTCTATTGATGCCTAAGTATAAATTAGGCAATTAATGTACTCTGTAATAGAAAATAATGAATTGAAAATTTGAATTATACAACTTCATTTTAATAAGATTTATTTTATGAAATAGCAAATTTGGATCTCAGATATGGACATTTTCCCTACATTTTAATACAAAGTTAAAGTCTGACATTTAACATTGTTTTGATACAAAATTAAGTGCTACCACTGGTGAATTCGGATATTATTTGATCATTTCGCTGCTAAATCACAAACCACGATAAGTGAATTTGAAACATATAACTTCGTTTTAATAGAGGCTATTTGCTATCATCAGTAAAGTTGCCCAAATAAAGTACTTCTTGTCCTTTTTCCATTGATGTGCTATGACCTCAGTAACAGTCATTTTTTCATTAGGCGAACTTGAGTAAGAAATGTCCATCAGTAGAAGGCCTACCATCCGCTAATGTCATAGGAAAGATTTAAATTAATGTTACAAACACTACTAGCATGAAAGAAAATATTTCAGCAGTCTCTGAAGTTAATTCTATTTTCGAGTGATTGCACAACATTTAGCTGATTTACAATTTCCACCCTTCCTCCACTAAAGAGAAAAGTGAGCAAAAAAAGGTGAGACTCAATGGTTTAAAAAAGGTCGTTTGAAGCTCCAAAACGTACCCTTAAAATGTTTTCTTTCAAATCATTTAAAGAGCCTTTGATAAAAAGTATTGATCTTACATAGGTATGTATGAATTTTACGTCTTTTCTTTTTGTTGTTTAAGTCTTATCTCACTTTCTGTATATAGAGTTGAAATTTATTTGCTGAAAAAGATAAAATATGTACCCCAATGTGATTTATATGTATGGAAAAAATATTATGTATAGACATTTAAGAGGAGAGGGAGGGAGAATGATCACAAAAAGTCTAGGAAAATGACAATTATGTAAGACATCTACTTAGTTTGTAGCGAGGTATAAAGCAATATAACAATGCTAAAAATTTATTTATTCCAGTCTTGTGAGTATTAAGAAAAATATTATTTAGCTAAGATATCGAGTTAACTATTGAACTAATAGATTTGTTTCACACTTAAACAAGCAGTCCCTGTATATGCATGATTTCCTAACTTTGCTCTTGTATCTAGAAAGTTTTTCAAATTAAGAAATAATCTAGTTTTTACATTTTTTTCTTTTCTAATCTACACTTTTTGTTAATATTCCATATTTTCAGAAAGCCTAATATATAACAACTTACGTAAATTACATATCATGACAAAAGAGGAAAATGAACTCGAATATTTATTTTAAAATTAAATTTTATAGCTAAAAATAATTCAGAAAGGTTTGCTCAATTTTTATCCAGCTTGCTTTGTTTATAATCTATGTAGGAACGTAAATCTCACGGAGTTATTTTCTTTGAGAATATAATGAAGTTGTTATAGCAACGTGTGTTTTAATACTTCTATTCAATACACAAGAAACAGTATAAACAAGAAAACAAGAAAATAAGGTAATATTTTAGTTAAATAATCAAATGTGTCTCTCTACATGGCAAAATTAAATTATATTTTACAATATGTGATTATGTGCTTAATAATAAACTGAAGCCTACATGTTTGTTAAAAACACAACAACGTTTTATGAAAGACGTACCGTCGTATTCGTAAGCTGGTCTCATATAATTTTTCGACTTCTTATTGATAGATTCCTCATTCTAGGTTTTACAAAATACGATGCAGCAACGTAAAAATATTACAGGTGTCTATTTGTTTAATATAATCAGCAATATTAAATATTAAAACGAACCCACTTAAAATTAATCGGCACAAATTTGCAGACCTAATGTACTTTTAATATTTTTCGCAGCAAAATTGTGACAATGTTATATTGATAGTATGGAATGGAAAAACGTTGCTTGTGGCACTTCGAGTCACATTTTATGAAATGTATAAGAAATCGTCCTTTGTGGCATAGAAAATCCCAGTAAATTCTAACTGTTGGTGTGGGGAAATGATAGCAAACCTTACAAAGACATGGACAGTCTCTTTGATTTTCCTCGTAGCCATATTTTGTTCATGATCTATTACAGTCATGTTTTCCAAGTCGAATCTATGGTCAAATTTCCAACTGTGATCGTCGATTTCATTATTTGTGATATCTCCTTTACGAACTGCTCGGGTATGTTCTTTTGATCGTTGTTGCAGCATAGTTTTTGTTTCACCGTTATAGATGCTTTACAGTCACCACAGGGAATTTTATAGACCACATTGTTCTGCTTCTGATTTTCAATTCGATCCTTAACTTTTGAAGATGTTTGGGGAAAGGTCACAATATAAGGAGGCCACAATACTCTTGACATAAACTAACTTTTAGAAAATAAAATATTACAAATATAAATCTCCTCATCTTCCATCTCTTCGTCATTGATGCATCTTCAATGTATGCCCTGTCAGTGATATTTTGTAATGGTTCATATCCCAGTTTATTTAATATGCCAATTTGGTTTGCCAAACGGTTACATCATTCGTGACATGACATATTATCTATGAAGCACGTGATCCAAATCATCTTCTGATCTATCTGTTGAGAGATTTGGAGCACAAAATTTCATCTAGTTCTTGATCTTCTCTTATATCAATGATAGTCCATGAAATCATATCGGAACAAACCGTGGTTTCGTCCATAGCAATTATGTTTGACGTAGAATAATTTTATAGTAAGGCGTATAACTTGGATGAGGTAGTGTATGAGTTTTTCTATGAGTTGCTCTGGCTCTTTTTCACAAATCGCTGTCGTTCTTCTCTCAATATCTGTCCATGACACTTTCCAGCCAACCTTTACTTGCTCCAAAATCAATAATTTCAGAAGTCTTTCATGAAGATTCGTCGTGTAAGACTTTTGCTTTCTTCGTGATGCTTTCTAGAAACTCTTAAACGTTTTGTTCTACGTTCATGAATCTGTACAGCAACTTTTTCTTCTAGCTCTCAGCATTGAAACCTTTTTACCGGAAGCTTCAAGTCGTTTCCTTTGATTTCCTTTCGTTGTTACTATTAAAGAACTGATTTCATGTTTCTTTTTCCTTCATTTCATAATGTATTTAGCAGCAACTCCAACCTTAATTGCATCTCCGTAGTTCTTGCGGAGCTAGGCATATTTAATATCATCTAGCTTAAATTTTATTTCATTTCCTTTGTTTGAGACAACTTCGATGTTGTTTTTCTCGACCATGTTTTATACAAATAAGACTTTATTATTACATTGTATGCATTAATATAGCCGCATGCAAGTAGGAATGCATAGGTGAGACTAGATTGTGTGCCACAAAACATAGAGATCATGTGACTAGACTCAGTATATCAAAATTTACCCATAGGGAGCACGTAATAATAATGTATGTGGTGAAGGCTAATTTAAAATATTTCCATCTTTTCAGTTATGCAACATAGTTAAAGTATCAATGAAGCTTAGAATAAATGTTTGAAATGAATATAGTCAAGCCGGGTAAAAAATACAAAGACCTACCCTACCTGGGGTAAAAAAGACACATGAAATGTGTTAAATGATCTGTCAAACACACAATAGAAAGAAAATACATTGGATTATATCTTTAAAATGAAATACATTATAATTTACAGGTAGTTTCTTCTATAATATAAGAAAATAAAATTATTTTGAAATAAATAGCCAAATTAAGTTCCACCAATATGCACCAACTTTCCCCTTGTTTGTTCAATATTATATACCTACTAATCATTTTTACATAAATAGGTAGCCTATACATGTTACCTGTTAAAAATAACACATATGCCATTTGCAAGGCTATATTGAAAGGAACTTTTTTTTAAATGTCTTACTTTTCCCCACAAAAGAGAACGATTTTTGGGGTGAAAAAAACAGTGTACCTTTTCAAACACATTAAATTTAGTGAATGAGTTTCTCTATCTTGATAATATAATTGTACTTTTATAATATAAATTTGCATGTTTCTTCAGTTATTTAACTTGTAAAATGAACGTGCTGCAGTAAAAAGCTGCACTAGTACTAGTAAACTTGTATATATGAAGCAATATCATACTCTAAATGGGAGGCACCAATAATACCAGTAATTAAACCGAATGGTACTGTAAAATTATGTGGAGATTACAAACAAACCGTAAATCCTGCTGCATTATGTGATAACTATCTCCCTACCCGGTAGCCAAAAAGGGAAGACCAATTCTCAACAGTGGAGTGAAGTGTTAGGTCATTTACTTTGTTGGGTTTAAAATAAAACGTTACGGTGTTTTACCAGTAACTGTTCAGTTCTCTAGATATGCTGAATTATTTTCATCAAAACTTACCAGGTATATGGAGATCACTCTTGATTCATTAAATATGCTGCTAAGGAAAGACATTACATGGAAATGAGGAGAATTTCTACAGAAAGCGTTTGGCAAAGCCAAGACACATTTTACCTCCTCTCAACTACTAGTGTGTAATGCGCAAGAAAAATTAATTATGTTATTATAGGTACTTCTCCAAAGTGTTGTTCTCCATAGTGTTGGAAGGGACCTTGTACATTTAATGTCATATGGATCGGAATGAGCTATAGCCTACACATATTGAACTCTGTCAGATGCAGAACGAAATTACGCTCCAATCGGAAAGGTGGATCTTGCGATTGTACACTGTGTTACAGAAATATCACCAGTGCCTTTCCGGACACCACTTTATCATTATCTCGGACCACAGATCAATACTCAGGTTATTTGGTGAGTTGTCTCCAATGCTACAGATGACAGCAGTCTGGATTTAACTTTGGGAATTACTACTGGCTCCCTACAATTATGAACTGCATCATTGTCCAGGAACAAACCACGAACAAATGTAATTGTATGAGAAATTTAATACTGCAGGCATATGGAATCGGAAAATTATTTCAATATGGATTATGCCGTTCACCGGTCACTTCAAAATTAAAATGACAAACAAGAGGTGATCCTCTTTTTGTAAGGGTTTCTGATTTCATTCTCAATGGTTGGCCAGATGAGTTCCGTGCTTCTCCTGAATACAATATTCTTCTGTCCAATCAAACAAACTTGGTGTTGAAGATGGTTGTGTATAATGGGGAAATCAAGTGGTAATCCCAGAAGGTCTATAAAAACTGGTTAAGAGAATAGCTACATCAAGTTTATGCATGGGCCACCGAAATGAAAGCCATGGCTCATTGTTATGGTTGGTAGCTTTTCATGGATTTAGCCATCGAAAGACACGTAACGTCGAATGACCTCTGTCTATACCATCAAAACAACCCAATATGGGTCGCAATTCAACCTTGAAAAGAGACCAATAAACTATGAATCACTTTATACATTGCTTATACATGTCCATTCCTTGGAAAACTGTTCCAAATCGTCATTGATTTACATACAAAATGGCTAGATTGTTACCATGTCAATACACCAACGACACAGAAAACCACTGAGAAACTTAAATGCTCTTTTGCAGTAAATGAAGTCGCAGAAGTCATTGTCAGTTAAAATAGCAGCTGCTTCACCAATGATAAGTTGTTGAAATGTTGGAACAAACGTTCATGTAAACATTGAAAAAATGACCGACAACAAAACTGATTCCCTTGAAACTCGCTTACAACATGAGTGAGTCCTGCAGAAATGCTGATGTAAGGAAAACCAAAGACAAACACTTACTTGTGTTTCTTGAAACCAGGCAATGCCTCAAAAATACAGAATAAACACACGATTATCAACAGAAACTCATAGAACATTAAAAATTTCGAAATTGGGAAACCAGAAATAGCTAGAAAATATAATGGAAGAACTATCCCTACTGAAAATCCAACAATACTCCAGCAACACCAGGTAAATTCACCGACAACGCAAACAATAACACACAACTTGAGAATCATGCAGAGTCGACTTCGCCTATTTTCGAAGAGGATACAAACCATGCTCAACCAAGTCAGATTGTAATGACGCTGGTACTCACTCCACACTTGTCCAACCCAGATAAGATCAATACGAAAACATTTTGAAGTCTATTTGTTGGAGAGAGTAATCCGATATATTTTTATCTTTGTACATGAATCTAGTGTAGCCACATTGCATTATTAGCTTTTGAATGTGTCCTGCACACGCAACAGCCATTCCGCATTTGTATTTTACTTTACATCCCGGTATTGAGTTCTGAATAAAGACGTTTGTTTCTTTTTACTCCTGTCCATTAGAGTTAAGTAAGAATATTTCAGTGACATGCAAAAAAGTAATGAATGAAGCTTTATACAAGATTTAATAGTACTAGTGTTCCATTCAAACTTCTGGTGCAAAAGAAAATATCGTGTAGGATAAAAATAAACAAGTCAAAAGCAGTATTTTTATTACCCCGTTAGTATTTTTATTTTCCCCATTTGATGTAGTAATAAAACACTGTTGATGTGAAATAACTAACTAAATATTTCAGAAAGGAGATATTACATAATGTAATCAGCTCGTTAAAACTTACTACCTGTGACAATCTATAAATGTGTTAATTCTCTACATACAGATACTTCAAAACACAAACTTGAACAAAAGTGTTTTTTTAGCCCCACTTTACTATACAATTTGAAGCATTTTTGCACCTCGGTTATAAGAACAGAGATGTAAAGAGTAATTATCTTTATAATTTCGCCACATTTTACTGATATGAACAACAGAACTGTGGCTGTAATGATTGAAAATGTTAATTATGACAAATAAGCTTTTGTAACAATCTATTCCCTTCACCCTTGTATCAGCTTGAAGAGGTTTACTTGAACACGTGAAACATCTAGTATATACATCGTAAAATGTTATTTATCATGCTTTATCTATGTATCTATCAAATATATCTACACATAATTACCTGATAGTGTTTGCTCTCCACTTCATTTGATTAAGCAGTATCACGTCAATGCTACTCCTGTCAAACGGTTCTGCTGGATTTTCCAAGTGCAATGTGCCTCTGAAGTCATACACAGTGTCCAATTCCATCCAATTTCGATGTTCTTTACTCCGACATAATGCACATACTACTATATTTTGGGAAGCAAGTTCTTGTAAACAAGTTATGCAGAAACAGTGACCACAATTCCATACTCGAAAATGAACAGCATGGAACTCCTTCGAACAGATTGGGCAGGTGATATCAGGCAGTTCACTCCCTTCTACCGCTTGTCTATTACCCATGTTTCCCAAAAGATTTTTTTCAGTGACATCTTGTAATGGAACTAATATTTTAAGAAAAAATCTACATATAGTTGATAAATTTATTTTATTTGTAAATAAAGTAATACATATCTGAAGTTTTGAAGAACCACATATTCTCATTATTTAAACAACTATAGAGAAATGGAATTGTTGTTAAAATATATTGGTTATTGCACTCCCATGGAGATCTCATTATGTATCAAGACTAATAATAATTAAAATGACTTCAATTATATAAAACCATAGGGAGAGACATCTCTGTTATAATTGTTTAATTAGTGAGGATTCAGATAACTTTCTTAGGTAGTTTCTGTTTTAGTTGACTTAAAGTTTAACGTATGTAAATACTAAGTTGTTGTCATTAGAAATGACTGGATGTCTTTTTTCAATTGAATGTTTAAGGAAATTGAAATTCATATTTTTTCTATTGTGACCTTTAATTTATTCCACAATCTATCATGCACGAATATATCGTATTTTCGAAAAGAGGAATACACGCTGTATTCGCTGTATACTTCCATCGAATTTTCGCGAATAGTTTATATATTCGCTTCCCGATTATTGTCGAATAGTCACGGAAATATGAAATATACGCGTGTTTGCTAATATATTCTTTATGCGAATACTTATATTTCAATCGAACTCCATCGCTGAGTTTTAAAAAAAGTGATAGCTATAGTTTATCTAATTATAGGAACTCTGAGCAGGGCACATAAAACATTAGATATTTTTTCTGCAGGAAACTGGAAATATATTTGTCAAAATATGTTGGAAACAATGTTAGTTACAACATATAAAACATTCTTAGCCTGTAGCTTGCTATAACTCCAGATAAAGAAATATCGTTACTTTCTCTCAGTGAAACACTCATATTTTAGTAAACGTTTACCTACAGTTATTTACTTTTAAAATTGCACATACTTAAGATGAAGCGGTTCATTCGTTTTTCAGAAGGTCTTTAAAATGTATGCTTTCTTTTTCATATATTTGCTGTTCTAGATAGCCAGCTTCATGAATGCTTAACTGTAACGATTTAGAAGCTATAATGTTGATTTTTTATGTATGGTATACATGGATACAGCAGATATTTGTTTTATTTTCGCATCTTAACAGTCAGTCTTTTAAGCTTTCAAAATGTCTAAAATGTGGGGGCCCACAACGCCCCCAAAAAACTACAACAAAAAACAAAAACAAAACAAAAAGTTTAAATATACCCTCAATTAGGGGATCTGAATTGAAAATGTGTCCTTTTTAATAATTTAGAGGTCAAAAGTGCTTTTTATCATGCAAACAAGACAACTAAACAAACAACAACAACAAACACACAAGCATAAACAACAACAAAATAAAAATAACAGTTGTAAATTAAAAACTATGACTAAGGTTAAAAAATTCCTAGATCCGTCCCCTGGTACTCTGAACTCAGTTTTTTTTTTTACAAAAACAAAAACCGGAATAATTGCTCCCGAGTGCTCTAATTTCTTTGACTTTGTTACATATTGTTTACGTGTTCAAATTTTAGAGTATAGCATAAATTAAGAGCGATGTTGATATTTGTTAAAAACTTGCTAGCCTAAAACTACTTGCTAAGATATGTTCCGGAATTTACAAAAACTGTTGTTGTGTTTTGTATAATTATGCAATGTTGTCATGCGTATATAATTTATTCAAAAGAGTATGAAAAACGAGAGCAAAGAGAATCAATTCTAAATACCAAAAATACTCACAATCGTTTTCACTCGCAACAAGGTTTTGACAGTAATTGTTAAGTAGGAAAACCTCTGTGTTCTCTAAATGCTCTATTCGTTCTGCTCCAAGTGCAGAGCAAACATAATCAATTTTTATGCTATCAACACTCTCAAATGTACCAAAAAACCCACGGAAAAGTCATAGTACTCAGAGCATACGGAGCACACAGAGCATGTAAAATCGACCAAAAAACGGACCCTTAATTATATGGCAGAAAATGTGAAAGTCAGGATGGGAGATGAAAGCTTATACCTACTGCTTCCTATACCAAATACATCATTCTCGCGTTCTTACACTGTTGACTAGACTTCGCGTTGGACTTAGCCACCTTCGCGAACATGAATCTCGACATAATTCTCAGGATACCATTAGCCCTTTATGTTTATGACGAACAAATGCTGCTGAAACAAATGAACATTTCCTTTTGCTTTGTCCAAAATGTTATTATTTTTATTATTATTATTATTAAAGATTTATTTCAGTATTTCCATTACATGGCTATTCATCTGAAATACAATTAAAAACATGTATATTATAACAATAAAAACTATATTAGATTACATATGAGTGGCGAGTGATTTGTCCATTAAGTATTGTTTGCATCGGTTGACAAATGATTCCAAGCGCCCCTCATTCTTAATGTCATCTGGTAAGCTATTGAAAAGTCTGGCAGCATTGTCGATAAAGCTTCCATTGATATAATCAGAATTTATTAAAGTATCTTTATTTGACCGTAACATGCCAAGTCGTGTTTTAAGAATCAATTGTAAGTATGATGGAAGTGTCTTTGAATAAATAGATTTATGTGCCAGTTTGATTATCGAAAATTCAATCCTTTCATTTATGGGTAACCCACCCGAGCTTCACTACATCAATCGATGTACACCAGCATGCATTCGCAAAGGATGCTACTTGATTTTGTAGCTTTTGGAGACGTTTTATTTGATAAAATGGAATATTATAGAATAATACATTGCAGTAATCAATTTTTGACATCACTAAAATTTCAGCTAATAACTTTCTTACATAAAAGGGTGTTAGACGCTGGATTTTAGGTAGTGTGATAAGCGTAGCATATTATTTTTTCATTAATTTGTTTAGATAAAAATTCCAATCAAGATCTTCATCAAAATAAACCCCCAGAACTTTCCATGATGTAACACACTCAATATTGGTTTCATTACAACAGAGATTGGCTAACTCTGGATCATTGAGATTATTTTGTTGGTACATTTGTTTGCCTGCAACTTAAGTTTTATCACTGTTAAGTAGAGGGTTGTTTTCTGTAGACCAGTTTTGCAATGTAGTAATACCCGATTGTGTTTCTTCAATTGCAGTGTTTACAATTGCTTTTTTACAATGATTGCAAAATGTTGTATCGTCAGCATATTGTAAAACGTTTGTAACATTGACGTTGTCTTTCATGTCGTTAACATAAAAATTGAATAAAATGGGACCTAGCACGGACCCCTGGGGTACTCCAAACAAAATTATATTTTCTGTAGATATTTTGTCTTCGACTTGAGTGAATTGTTTCCTGTTTGAAAGATAATTTAGCATCCAAGAAAGGGCTTGTTTGGAGAAACCAACAAGATGTAATTTTTTAAGAATAGACTCATACTTAATGGTGTCGAAGGCTTTGGAAAGATCCGTAACAACAGCAAGGGTAATTTAATTACGGTTCATTGCTTTAATGATATCATCTCTTAATTTAAGAAGCAACGTAGTTTTTGAATGGTCTTTTCTAAATCCTGACATAGTGCTGACATAGATATGATTATCTTCAACATACTTGACGATTTGCCGACATACTAGTC
>JANTOQ010164591.1:3543-14745 GCA_027564595.1 Bythotiara depressa | reverse complement strand
CTTCTTTTCCTTTTTTTACTTGAGGATAGCTTCTTCCGCTATCCTCAAGTAAAAAAGGAAAATAAGCCCTGGGGACGAGGTTGACCAGATCTAAAAATTGATCTAAAAGGAGATGCTTATTTTAAAAGTGATTATTTAAAATGTGAGAAGTAGTCATTAAACTAAAACAAAAAGCATTTTTTTATTACACAAACTATACAGTCAAACTATATAGCGAGCACCAATCGTTCTGAGAAAAAATACTTGCTTCATAAAACGTTCAATATTTTTACATCCTTCAACAAGTGTCCCGATTTTCAACAAACTCCCACAGGTATCCCGATGGTCCTCAATAACCTGAAAACATAGAAGCTTTCCAAACAAAATAGACCCTAGAAGGATATCATTTTGATTAAAGTTTTCCTTTACTTTTTTCACTAGTCCACTAAAAGTAAAGTGAGAAGTTCCGGGAGAGGTATCCTCTAAGACGTTTCCGTTTTATAGACGTTTATTTCAATTGTTTTGACCTAATCCGTTCCTGGAAAGATCACTGCTATAACGAGGTGTCCGTTATATGGGTTTCCCGTTATAAAGAGGTTCCATTGTGAAGTGTTTTCACACATCCATTAACTCGACCTCATCTTCATGTCAATTACACCAATTCTTTCGCACACTCCCTCCCCTCCCACTTGTTGATGTTAAACTTGATCGCTGCAATTTAGGTCCAGATTATCCCTTCATTTGTCCCTGTCCGAATTAACTACAGTGCCTGATTAACGAGCCTTTTAAAAGATAAGGTTTCTTGTTTTTGTTAAATGAGACAATGTAAAAAAACGCCAGTATAAACATACGCCAGTATGTTGCATTGCATTTTTTTAAAGTTACTTGCGCAGATTTTGTATTTTAATGTTTTCTAAAACTTTATTTAAAAAATTCTAAATTGTCTTGTAATGCGATGACTAAGTCTACTGGAATGTCGTAGGCCGTTTCCCTTAATTACTCCAATCGGAGATTTAATAATACGATATGTTTCTGATCATGATGCATGCATAAAGTGTTCTTGACATTCAGTAATCGTCTATGCTATGCCAGAATTCCTTATGATTCTAATATTTATTTACTTATTTATTTTTACTTACCTGTTTATAAATACATTTCACATGAAAAAGTACCTGAAAATATCCTTGAATGTTCCTTATAATAAACATCTATGTGTTTGTCCCGGAAATGAACCAATCCTGATTTCTTGATTTATTCCTTCCAGCGACTTAATTATTGGAAATAAGAAAGGGAAATCAAGTCAATAATAGTTTATGAGACCCCCTGGTTCTTCATAGAATCATACAACCCATCCTCTCAAACAGAATTTATGATAATCATAAACTATTAAAATGTTGCTATTATTATGATAATCATAAAAAATGTAGCTTTTTATTCGTTAATTATACCGTTGTGAATTATAAAAAACTGTTAAAACGTAACTTTAAAAATTAAAATAAGTCATTGTTAGTGCGCCACAAGCACAAAGTAAACGCTACCTTTATATATAACTCACTATTTAGGGGTTGGTGGTCGGGGTGATGGAAAAAAATAAAAAAATTTATGTGATAGGGTCAGGGTTAGGGCATACATTTTAACAGTTTATGATTATCATAAATTTTGTTTTAGAGGACTTGTTGAATTATAACGTTTCCAGGAAGAAGTTCACAATGAACAGGAGGTAAAATGGAATAAAACCTTTCAGTAATAAACGGTTCCGCCACAGAAACTGTTACTTCTAAACACCAATATCAGCTTGACATTAGCACCCAATTTCCTGAGGAAATATGTTTGTATTAAATGTTTTAAAACTTTATAGGCGGAGGTATGATGACATCATTCATTTATAATATACCACAACGAAAGTTTATAATGAATCAATCAACAAATTAACAATTGAGCGGGTAATTAACATCCTCTTCGGATGTTGGATAGTTGCTCCGAGTTACATTTGTTATGTTTTATACTTTGACATATTTATAATTCCATTTCTAAACATTCCAAGTTTATTATATTTCTTCTTCTCTTTCTTGATGCATTGGTTTGTCTAATGTTCATTAACTTAAACCTCAGGATGGTACATTTCGCACTAAAATCCAAAACGTATATATGAGAGCTTTGAATACAACCATTAAGTCAGTTTGAAGCCCCTTTTGGATACAGTAGACAGGTTATATGGCTTTCGCTTTAAAAGCGAAGAAAACAAGAAAGGGGGTTGATGGGAAATCCTGGTAGGATTGTATATATCAAACCAGTGGGTACATTGTTTTTACTTACTTGTTTATAAATATATTTCACAATAAAAAGTACTTGAATGTTTCTTATATTCAACATCTATGTGTTTGTCCCGGAAATGAACCAATCCTGATTTCTTGATTTATTCCTTCCAGCGACGAATAAACGTCGAATAAACGTTACAGACGTCGATATAACGTTGTTTCAACGCCGTGTGACAATGATGTGCCCACTTGGGAAGTTTTGTTTAATGAAAAATATTTGCAAATTTTCCATGACTATGTGTTTATTTCAGTACTAAAGTGTGGAGCTGGGTGGTAGCAACTAGATTCACAATCCAGAGATGCGAGATCGTGTCCTGTCACGGTACAGTGAGGGAGACGACCTCTTCGCACAATCCATTAGTCATATTTATTTGTGTGTACCACAAGAGATGCCTGTAATGCGATATACGAATGTGCTCCTGCGGTGCAGTGTTGTGAAATGTGCATGTTTTTAAAGCTCTCAGAGCTGAAAGCTTGAGGGAATGACAAAGTACATCAGATCCTAATTTTACATCTTTATACTCTTTCGACACTTTCGCCTTCTATTTTTGTACCTTGTTGTTGAACCAGAATTGTAGTCATGTAAAATATAATTGTTGTCACTAAAACTATATCAAAAGCAATTTCATAGTCTGACGAACAAGTGATATAATCCTAATAATTACTTGAATAATGATATTAGATTTGAGGCATGTAGATATTAGCTTCTGGAGGTAGAAAATAAAACACAAACAAATAGATAGGCCTAAAAAATAAATAGAAGGCGTGAAATGAATTTAAATTGCGTTCTCAATACGGTAGCATGTTATAGTAGATTGCATTACAAATACGGTAGCGTGTTAAAGTAAATTGCATAACAATACGGTAGCGTGTTATAGTAAATTGCATTACCAATACGGTAGCGTGTTACAGTAATTGCTTGTTTTCAATGCAGTAACGTGTTATAGTTAATTGCATAATAAACACTGTAGCGAGTTACAGAAAATTGTATTATCAAAACTGTAGCGTGTTTGAATAATGCTTAGGTTAAAACTGAAATTTTTACGATTCGAACCTTGACCTGACATTAAAATATTTCTGAACCGATTAGTGTTTACGCTATTGATTCAATTATCTTAGCAATATTACTTCGCCATGTAGCCAAGCCACCCAGTGGGTGGACACATCATGGTGACACGACGTTAAAATAACGTTATATCGACGTCTGCAACGTTTATTCGACGTTGAAAAGACGTTGTTTGACCACGTTGTGCCACTGGGCAGGGGCTCGTACATAAAATCTATATCATCGTATCCAGGGGGTTTTCTTGTCAAAAATACTACTGGTGGCATTACCTACATTCATTTTAAATCTTTTCAGAGGATTTATTTTCGTAATGACAGATATGATATATTTATCATGTCACGAGTGATGAAAATCATATTAACAGTATCTCATATAATGTACCGGGTATATGGATACCAGCTTTGACTAAAGGCCAAGACAAGAATAACTAGCTACGGGAAGTGATAGATCTATGATAATGTGTCACTTTCATGTCCGAAAAACATTGTCCCTAGAGGCGTGACGTTTTATATTTCGATCCGAAACGGGAATTGTTCTTTTTACACGTCCGCAATTTCCCGTGGAGGTGTGAAGAATTAAATCTCGATCCTCTTTATACGAATATAACGAGATTTTTTCGACAATCTCATTGCCTGATGATGAGAGAAGTTTCTCTCGAAACGTAGCCCAACGTTTAAATCATTCAGGTCCATGACATGATAAATATATCATATCATTATGAGTTCTAATATTGCACTGACAAACGCTAATATCTCCCATATTCTTGTATTAACATAAAAAATTAGATAAATATATTGAAGGGAAGTTAATGCATGATATCATACATATCACACATGTTCTGCAATCATTTAGGGAATGACGCATCCTTATATTCTTGGTCACTTTCACCTTGTTCAAGATTGTAGTAAAAACTTTAATTATATCTCTATAGTTATGTTCTTGTCTCCGTATTTCATCAGATATATTTTATGACTTTTCTTTTTTCCCCTTTATTGCCCCTTTTATCTGATTAATGAATATTAAAGGAGAGTGAAGGACTGAAAACAACTTTAATCCAAATGATGAATGACGAATATGTTTTGTGTAAAATATCAAGTCACCTGCTTTTACAGAACGTGGATGCGAAAGCCACATAGTTTTATCCATGCTTGCCGTCATTTTCTAAGTATTTTTGCAGAATTTCACTGAAGAATAAGAGATCTGGAACGAACGAAAAGAATAAGAGATCTGGAACGGAGCTTGTGATATCACAGTAGCAAGAACATTTTTATTTGGGCGCAGTAGGTGCAGAGAGAAATAAAACAAAATTGGAAACGGAAGAAATAATTTTACTTTTGAAGATTTTTATTAATATACGACGATTGCCAGAATAAAAACGTAACAAAAAGTAATCTTATTTTCACTAGGGAAAATGCAAGATATATTTCTGTTTGATTGTTTGTAAACAGAAACTATTGTCTTTATTTGAAATGAAACAGTTTTTTTTTTTACTTTAACACATTTTTTTAAGAAGATGCTCAGTCGTAAATCTTTACGTTCGGGTTCATTAAGGTGTATTATAGGACCACACAATAAACAAGGATATTTTAGTCGTGCAGTGATTGGCGTTGTGTTAAAAAATATTGTTATATATATTAATTGTATTTATTTTATTTTTTTATTTTATATTAGACTGTTCTCTTATATATTAGACTGTTCGTGTTGACTTTTGATTTGTACTTCTTTCTTCACAGGAATAAACACTTCCTAAATTCGGCTAAAAAATTTGCGTTTCTTTTTACGAAAACCTATTGCAGAATCGTGTTTCTCATCGTCCAGAAGTGGGAAAATTAATATGCCTACGGTAAATGGAATGGTTGTTTTGACTACGGCATTTCCACGGTCAAAACTAACTTTATTCGAACTTGTCATGGTTTGCCTGGTTCTGATGCAAAACCATGTTTTTCAAATAGCTATAAAAAGTTATGTTCTTGCTGTATGAATCTTCAACTTGTACCTTTTGTGAGTCGAGGAATCTGAATCTAAAATTCGTTTTTTCTTCATAAAACCAGCGAAACGTTTTGTGTTATGTCGCTTGTTATGGTTATGACATCAATTTGAAAGTATCTATTAACTGAATCTGACAGTCTTAACTAAAAGTTGCAGGTTTTGCTAAACCCATGCGGTTGTAATTAAAAAACGCTTCCCCCTCACTTTAAAATAACACTATCCCTTGTAACAATACTAAGCAATTTAAAATTAAGCACGCAAATCAAGCACGCGACAAAATGTTGGCGCAGCTAACAAATGTTACATTATTAAAGAAAATTATAAATTGATTATAGAAAAAAACTTATTTTGGGAGCTGTCCACTATAATTAGGAGGGCAAAATATCGAATTGGAAAGTGAGCACCTAAATAAATAGGGAAAATAAAAAGGGAAGAGAAAGGAAAATACCAATTTTAAGGGATTCCTTTATACTCTTTTCTTTTGAGAAAAATAAGCTCTTTTATATAACAAAATATCGAAATATAGATCCTAACCAGGTGTGTACTAAACTTTTTTTTGGAGGTTGCGCCACAAGAAAATAGGTACAAAAAATCAATTCGGCTTCTGCGCATTAAATTAGGTGAGACGTTAAATTAGAATAATTATGTTATCCAATTTATTAATAAACAAGTTACAAAGGAATGCAAATTAAATGCAAGTGTTACGAGTTACTATCTCTGACCCCGACCCGGATTTGTAATGCGTGTTACGTAATGTAGCTTGCAACTTCCATTCTTTGAAAGAAACTCGTTTATTAATATGGCTAAAGGGGGATTTATTTAAAATATCGAAAGTTAAAAAATAACTCGCACGATAAAATGTAAGCTGTAACATAAGTTTTCTAACTCGTAAATTGTAACTTGCGGATTGACCGGATTTCAATTAAAATATCGATAGCGCATGCGCTACATTCTCGAGCCGTTTTCTATTGTTTTAAGTCCCGTGACCGATGAAAAATAGAATTTGTTCCTGATATTCGCAATCGACTTTTTGAAAGAGCCAATCAGAATTCCCTAATTTGTGGAAAGAACCAATCAGAATTCCCTAAAATGTTGAAAGACGCAATCAGAATTCCGTAAATAATGGCGTACTAAAGATTTTTGTTTGAATGCAAATCAGGTTTTAAGGATTCATTAAAGCCTCGATCAGCACCAAGGAAATTTGAAATAACAAAAGTTTAATTAACAGGGAATGCATAGTTGCATATTTGACTTGTAATTGAAAAAAATTTGTGCATTGGTGGAAATTCCCACAACCTTCCCATTTAAACATTTTAATTTTAGTTTTTAATTTGAATCCATATTAAAATCAAATCAAGTCATAATAAACATTTCTCGAGTTATATTATTAAACTTCCCATTGAAAATCTTTATAATTTTAACCCCCTGGAAAAAGCAAAATAGCAAAGAAATGACCAATGATTTGAGTCCTTTCCGGGAACACTATACATTAAATGGTTTAAACTAATAATTTTAGTTTTTAACTTAAATCCGATTTAAAACCAGATCAAGTCATAAAATTTGTAAACAAGTGTAATATTTCTTTACAAAACATTAATTAAAATAGTACATCGAACAATGAGGCGTTGATATTAATACTCTATTTATTTCAAGATAACTTTTCCAGAGAAAGTTATGCCATTAATCAAAAACAACAAAAATATAAAATGCAACCACAGCAATTGCGCCGTGATGAGTTCATGTTCCAAAAAGAGTTCATTGGATGTCTTGTGAAATAAAACAGGAAACATGAATCAAATTCATGGCAATGTGGAAAAAAAAATACAATTCGGGGATTATATTTTTGACAGTAACTGACCGATAAAATAAGACGCAGTTATTAATTACTCGTAAATGGAATTCGTAGGTCGTGTAATAAAACGTAACTTAACGTATTTAATGCACTGTATCCCCCGGCAAGGAATCAAATCATTGGTCATTTCTTTGCTATTTTGCTTTTTCCAGGGGGTTAATTATTGAAAGTATAATGTAAAATAAATTTGGTAAAAGCTGATAAGGCCCTCTGGTTCCTCATTAAATTATAAAGGTTTCGAATGGGAAATTTAATGTAACCAGGTGGTATACTTATGCAAGGGTTAATAAAATAGAAACTCGTTCAACTCGCTGGATATAAAGATTTCCAATCCATTATTAACAGGGTTTTTTTCCAGGTGGTAAATTATAGGAAACATAGGGAGAAATAGAAAATACTGATACCCCCTGGTGCTTCATAAATTTAAAATGGTTTCCAGAAGAAAGTTTAATATAAACAGGAGGTATATGAATAAACATCGTAGGTATTGGAGAATGAACAGTGGAGAGTAACTTATTTTAAGTGAGTGCTGTTAAGGTTGTATAACATAAAGGAAAGCTTTTATCATGACTGCAGCCGTAATTCCGGGAAGTGGTCGAAGAAAAAGTCAAGAGTCTCAGATAAATTTATTCGCTAATTTCCTATTCCTATTTGATATCTCTTGGGAAATTTATGATGAATCGTAATGACTTCCGAGTTTGATTGGCTTCCGAGAAGTTCAGTTCCGTTTTTTATTTTATCATTATAAAAATTGAGAACAGTGGAGAAAGCATTGGCTAATCTTCTCTATCTGAATTGCTCCCCGAGAAACAAAATACCAATGAAAAGAGAAAGGTGAATGACAAGAATCTTAGTTCATTTACCAACAACAATTTAAGTTTTAAGTTAATTTGCTCTGACGGTCATTGTTGCCGTTTAGGATGGATGAACCATAACGGGTCCTTCACGTCTCTTATATATTGAGTCTTTGAACGATAAAGGGTCCCCAACTTACCTAAGAATTTAGGACATTTTGGATCTTTATGAATTTCTGAAACGGACAGTGAGGTAAGAATACATTCCTAGATTTTCATGAAAGACACCGGTATGTTTGATGCTTCTCGTGAATATTTTCCTCAATTTAAAAATATATAAAATGGTAAATACAATTATGTTTAATTTGTTTTTAAACAGATCGCGTGTCATTACCAAAACATTAAATGCGTATATTGCAAAATATTAGTTCCACTGCGGAGATGATGGCATATTTCAATATTTCTACTGAAATATCTTAATTAAAGTTATCCAAGAAAACAATTCTGCTTTTGGAGATGTTTAATGCAAAAGGTAACTTGTTTTCTCGCAGTGTTTTTAGTTTCTATTAAACGGGAAGTCTCTCAAACCTTTTCGAAGAAACATTGTGGTTAAAAAGTATACAAATTTCTCACTAATTTCAAAATTAATAATTTCCTGTTGAAAAAACATGGGGGATCTGATGACAACATTGTACGTACACTGATAGCATTGTGCGCACATTTATAGCGCTCTACGCACAATGAATCTTGGAATATATTCTTACCTCACTGTCCGTTTAAGAAATTCATAAAGATCCAAAATGTCCTGAATATCGTGAAGAAATGTCAGCGTTTCAGCATTTCAAAATTGGGAGAAATGTCTTGCTTTAATGCATAAAGATACCTCCTGATTATATCAAACTTTCCATAGTAAACCTTTACAATGTTATGAGGAATCAGGGGGTCTTATAAACTTTAACTGCCCCTGGAAAAAGCAAAATAGCAAAGTAATGACCAATGATTTGATTCCTTTCTGGGGACACTGTGCATTCTTTCATAAACCCAATAAGAACATAAGGTGATGAAAAGATGATCGTGACATTTTCATTGGTTAATGTCCTACTAGTTCGACTGGTCAATTAACCTACAAATTACCAAGTTGTTATCAAGAAGAGAAACTTGGTCTCTAGTAACAGTTTCTAATTAATAAGATACTAGTAAGGTATAACGACTGTTAAGCTAACATATATAAGATCAAAAGAATTGTTAGCTAAGAAATAAATTTAATATTTCCTGAAGAGGTGATTAGACGTCTGTACGTACATCCACCTAATATTCGTACATACAGCACTACACGTTTTTTTATAAGAAATGCATTCCAGTCAATCTTACGAAGAAAGTTAAGAAACTCTACTAGTGCCAATGAAAATTGTTAAGAAAATTCAAAAGTTTTTTTGTTTTTGTTTCATTCATTTATTAAAAAAAAAAATTTTAAAAATGGTAGATGATTAAAATGTTGTATCTATCTAGAAAAATATGAGCATTCATATGAATAAAGATAATATTCTAGTATAAAACACGTGATTTATCTCTAAACCCAATAATAACAACCCTGTATCAAATAAGAAATCATTGAGAAACTTTAACTAGTAAAATGAGGGGAAAAGTTAAGAAATTTACAAGAAAGCTCCAAGCTTAGTTTCTTAGAAGACAATAACGTGTCTTTGAAAAAATATCTCGAATCTGAAACATACACTATTATTCTACAATCTTGGAAGTTTTGATAAAGGCGCCCAAAATACAAAAATACAAAAAATCTCCTTCCAATACTGATGTTAAAATTTCCCCAAATATAAATAGAAAAAAGCTAAACATTTCAATTTACCAATGGCTAAATACGCGCGGATCTTAGGTTCTTTAATTATCGACGTGACTGTGGTTGTTCAACGCTACTGGAAAAGAGGGGTCTAGACTCCTATATGGTCCCTTTGTGACATTATAAAACAAGTAGCTAGGTAAATGAAAGAAGGAGAATTTCCGAGCTTTTTTCGATATAAGTATTGCAACGTGTGAACCTACGCATTTTCCCGCAAACACCTACCCTCATTCTTTTGTACCTTCTGAGAAAGGTGGCCAAACAGAAATCAGACGTAAAAGGCAAAAATTCTAATAATGAACCCTTTAATGCATAAGCATACCTCCTGGTTATATTAAACTTCTCGTTGGAAACCTTTATAATTTTATAATGAACCAGGGAGGTTTTATTAGCTTTTATTAAATTTATTTTAACATTATATTTCCAATAATTAACACCCTGGAAAAAGAAAAGTAGCTAAGAAACGGGCAATAATTTGATTCCTTTCCGGAGGCAATAGCATTAAATAAAGGGATAAAGACCAATATTGTAGTCTCAGTTGTAAGATAGCCGACGGTAGGCATAAAAAGACAACATCTTAACAAATGTCAAAATAATTTTCCTAAAAGAAACGGTTGCTATATTTAACATAATTTTATCAAAACGTTATTGGGAACTACGCCAGATATTACATATAACAATTTCCTATTAATTATGCTAGTATGACGACTGAAAAAATAATTTTTACATTCTCAAAATTATTCATATTTGATATATTTCCAATATTTACTTTTTTTAATCATACTATAAAACAAACTTTCTAATTATCTATTTTCTATTGTTATTAAGTTATTGCTCTTTAAAGAAATTTCTTACACTATAAATTTACTGTTTTAGAAACAATTGAGTCTGTTGCCCCACAATTCCTTATATGGAGAGACAACCATTGTGCAAAACGGAGATCTCTAAAGCGAGATGTCAATGATAAGAAAAATCGACGTTAAGTATGACGCGAAACTGTCAAAGATCAAGTAGTGATGATGCGTCACGATTATTATGACATCAAACGTCACATGACCCACCTTGTTTGAGTTGACACGTTGACAGGTTGATAGTTTTCATTATTAGCAACATCTTGGTAAAGTAATTCGTAATTCGTAATAAACTGTAACATTAACAAGGAGTTTTGTATCTATGATGCATTCAAGACACAGCAAATTTTACAGCTAAAACTAAAGACGATTGTCATATCAGGGATGCTTTGTCAACATGATCGGCACGTACAATTAGGAGTTATAGATATGAAAACACATTTTCTTCGTTTTCTTCATCCTGTCTTATCTACCTCTATAACCGTGTCATCCCTTCTG
>JANTOQ010164480.1:0-14745 GCA_027564595.1 Bythotiara depressa | reverse complement strand
GATAAGACACCCTGGTTCCTCATAAAATTATAAAGGTTTCCAATGGGAAGTTTAATATAACCAGGAGGTATGCTTATTTATTAATAGGCAGCCATTTTGAGCGGTCCGATACGGAAAATAAAGCTTTTTCATTGGCTGAAAATGTCTTAACGCCGGGCCTTTATAGAGCCATTACAATCTTCCGCGCTTAGAAACGCAATATGATAGCTATTTATGTAAACAAAGAAAATATTTTTTTAAGCATCCTAGGTAGAACAGCATAGTTTCAATCCTAAAGTGTACGAAACTGGAGGACCTAGGTGTTCAGTTCACATCTCAAGCAGAACACCCGCAAGTAATAAGAAGATGACTCACCATGGAAAACAGGGAGGTTATAAGGTTCGTTCGTTCAAAGAAGAGCATTAAGTCTACTCCAAAATCGTTTTAATAATTCAATAGAAAAACTAATTCAAATTAGCGGGGAGCAAAGTATACGTACACAACATTTATAATATTTAATGCTTGAAATTTATAAATCATTGCTGTTGATCAATTAGTATATTCTCCCTACATTTCTTTTTGAACATACTAACAGGTAATTCATTTGGTAGAATTCAAACTTCATAAAGGTAGAACTCAAACTTCATTATAGTGTCCATAATGTAAAACCAAATATTCAAAATAGCTACAATCCTGGCCATAATATAATGCACAAAGCGCCAAAAATTCAAAAATCATGTGCCACAAGTGCTAAGAAATTGTTCATAGATATAACTACGGAAAGAATTAAACTTTTCCAGTTTACTAATGACTTAAGACTTAGGATCTTAGGTACTTTGGTAGAGAAGTAACCGTGGCTATGTAGCACTGTTGGACAAGGTGAGTGGACTCGCTTTCCTCCTAATTGGTCCATTTGAGGACTTTGTGACGTCATACAATATGTTGATCAGTGAAATAAGGAAAATCTTGGATGTGGTTTGATAAATTACAGTGACACGGGCGATCCCACGCGGTTTCCTACAAACACCTAACTCACATCTCGTGCAATGGGCACGAGAAGGGTAAGGTGCTAACACACAAATCAGCATAAAACGCCAAAAGTGTCATAATTAATGGCCAGGATTGTAGATTGCCTGCAATACGTTTTTTCATCAAATTGCAAATTCTCCTAAACAATGAAGTCTTAATTTTGGACCAGTTAGGTGCATATTTTTATATTGAATTTTTTTGTACATATTTTGTAGTATTATTACATTCCTTGAAAGACATGTGTTTAAAACAATTTGTTTCCTACAAATTTCACCAAAAAGTCAGATCCTATTGTTATAAATGACGTCATAACAGGTACTGATGACGTCGTTAAGTAAATATTATTACATCACTGTGTTGTTATTGAGTTGTTCTATAAGCATACCTAGTTTCATGTAATAAGGACCATTAGTTTAGGATTTATAGGCCTCGGGCACTTTAAGCTTGCTTAAGCTCGATTAAGCTCGATTAAGCTTGCTAACCATTCAGCTCGAAAAACAATTATGAGTACGTACGTACGTTTCTGAATAACGATGTACAACCGATGCACGTTCCAAAATTAATGTGTCCATAAAATCATGGAGCTGAATCCATTTTTTGTGTAGCAAAATATATCAAACTGTGTTTTAAACATAAACATAAAGCAAAACATACAGCAATAAAACTATGGACGCTGTCCAGTAATCTTCGAACGAGACGATACATTTTTGCGCATATTCTGTTGAAGTACATGTTCGAAGTTCCAATTATGGTCATTATAAATAAAGGTTTCGTATAGAAGATAAATATCGTTCGAATATGCTAAATGAATGAATATTACCGGTTTTTTTTGCCTGGTTTCCATGAGGTATAGACAGTTAATAAATACAATAATAACTGTTTGATATATTCTTTACCGGGAAAATCGCCCTCGGTCATCTTAACACCCTCGCAAGCTCGACCGTCACTTAGACCTTGGAAGATATTCCCCGGTAAAGAATATACCAAACAGTTACTATACAACTTTTCATAAATCATTGCACAATATTACGTCATCTTTTTAAAACAGCCCTTCTGTACATTTTAATGAAAAACAGATTAAAGATTCAGATTCCTTGTCAAAAAGTAAACAAACAGACATTTTTTTAGTGTTCCTAGCAAATCAGGGAAGCGTTATCATCTGTTAAAAAACATTCAATGACCCAAGCCTCTTTATCATAGCGAGGCTTGGATTGCTAAATCGAAATATAAGAAGGCTTTGACCGGATATGGTGATAGTCCAAAAAATCAGATCTGTGGATTTAAAAACTTGAAAAATACTCTGTAAGCATAATTTTTTACGTAGAATCCATATCTGGAGTTCGTTTTTAATAAAAAAAGGTCTATTGTATTTAATAATAAAGGGATAAAGCAAAAAGTTCCAATAAAGTGGTATGATAAAAAGCGAGGTATTTAAACAGTATTTTTTTAAATTTGTTTTTAAACCAGTGTGTAAATATGTGTCGCGCGCTTCTTAGTATGGAATGCAAGACAAGATGTCCATATTAGCAAGGGTAGAAGTCACCCTCTTAGCTATATAGCGCCTCTAAAAAGAAAGAATTCCTTAAATATTCGAAAGGTCGAAGGAGGACATTGATACTTATTGTTAATTGATCGTTTTATGTAAGTGTTAATAAAGAGATCGGTGCAAATATATGAAATGCTTATCCTTGATGCTTGATCATTGGTCATTCCTTTTGCTATTTTGCTTTTCCCAGGGTGTTAATTATTGGAAATATAATGTTAAATAAATTTGGTAAAAGCTGATAAGACTCCCTGTTTCCTCATACAGTTATAAAAGTTTATACTTATGCAATAAAGGGTAAAAGTCTTTCTTAACCAGTGAAGTGAAGTTTCTATACGTTTTTTCTAAGTTTTGAGTTCTGAGCGCTTTTTAAGACACATACATAACATACACCTGCGCCACAGGACTTCATCCACAAGCCTGAGGCAGTGTCTGGAAATGGTTTTCATTTATGTATCATGTATCTAGCTTTTTGTTCGACACCCGTAATTATTATTCGTGGCCAACCTTCATGTGATATCCCGCCGTATAATATTATATTACGTCAACAGTTACTTTGTCACGGCGAACTTAATGTCGTCGCTGTGAAAAGGACTGGATCATTAGGTATAAATGACAGGTTGTTTGGTAGAGTTTTCTTTTAACCTTACCTGACTCATCCAACTCTACACGACTAATTCAACGTAGTTTAAATTACTTAACCACACTAACATTCAGCTATACAAGAAAGCTTTTAAACCTAGTATGTAACTAGCTGGCTAGCTAGCTATCTGGTCTAAGTTCAAATGTAAAAAAAAAACAATGTTATTTTTCTTGGGAATTTATTTGGTGAATATGTTGCTACCGTTGTTGTTGTTGTTGTTGTTGTTGTTGTTGTTGTTGTTGTTGTTGTTGTTGTTGTTGTTGTTGTTGTTGCGTTCTTGTTTTACTTCTGGCTGTAAATTAATTTTTCACACCCAATTTATTTTTCAAACTGGTAAACAGAATAAATTGCACAATGCATATTATCACATTTTATCTGAGAATTTCTGAAACTCACAAAGAGTTTTTTGTATGTTCGTAATTATTTTTAATTTCCTGGCAAACTGAGCTGTTGTAAAGAGCAGATTTCACCATTCCTTGAGAAATGAGTTGTTTTAAAGTCAAGGTTTTCCTTCCCTGGTAATTTGAGCTGTTCTTAATGTTGTTAACTTTCTGACTTCCTTGCAAAATGAACTGTTCTAAGAGAAACAATCTCGTTTCCTAGAAAAAAGAGGCGTTCTAAGGAAATAGGATGGCTTCCTGGGGAAAGGTGGTGTTCTAATTGAAGTAAGAGCACTTCCTGGAAAAAAAGGTGTTCTAAGGTATCCTCAATTTTCCAATTCATACGATTCAAGAACGTACTTCCTGGCAGCTAAGGACATCTGTTTTCTTAGAATAGATCTACTGGCTGCTTTTGGGAGTGCACATTTACGTATCTCCCATATTATTTAATGTGAGTACCGTATATAAACTTAAAACTTCGTCATCGGGACTAGAGGCTTTCACTATATATTGCTCGGATTTATTGTTACGTACTACAAAAATTGCTGTTTCATAAACTGTTTTCAACAACTTCATTTACGAACACCAGGCATATCCGACTCATTGCAAAACTTTGTCGCAATAATAATTGATCACCTGAAAGCAAAGTTCAAAAAAAACTTTACACACATGAATAGAATCAAAGTAAACAAAAAGACAATAACAGCTTACATTGCTTTTTGTTTCTTGCTATTTTATGCATACGTTTATGCGTTCCTGCACAAAGTTATTATCAAATAAATAGCACAATATTTTTAAATGGTAGATACCGACGTTTGTCCGTCCAGAATTAGAATTCATAAACACATGGTATAGTTATCATGTCATGGACCTGAACGATTCAAACGTTGGGCTACGTTTCGAGAGATACTTCTCTCGTCATCGGGATGTGAGATTGTTGAAAATCTCTTGTTTACACGAAAAATAGAGAATCGAAATTTAATTACTTCCACGGGAAAATACCTCCACGGTAATCTTTTCATGGACGCAAAAGTGATAACAGCGTGTACAGAAGACTTTGCCCGAATATACTAATCCTGCTTTCATTGTTGTTGTTTTCTATTCATAAATCATAAATTACAAGAAACACACATTAATAAACTAAAACAATAAATCTAAAACATATACAAACACGAACACACAACAGACCTTACAGCACAACACATAAGGCAGTAACCCACGCAAGACACTTCTGTGATATCGCCATGAGCCACTGCCACCACAAATATCAACAAGCTAGTAACAACAAATAACAGTATATAGAAAAATAGTAAATAAATATATAACATTACAAGCAAAAACAATAATACACAAAGATCTCGGTAACAGACCCATCTACATAAACGGACCATCAAACCGTTTTGATAAAACGATATATTTGATAGTACTATTTAGAATGAACTTATTTGTTAAACGGTCATATGTATCGTCACCATAAAGTAGAAGCCATGTAAGATGAGTGCTGGTAAGTGGCATTGCATTAACATTGTTATCATGAAGACTGTCAAAGGGCGATAGGCGCAGAGCAGATTACATAGGGCAATGTAGTAGAAAGTGTTCAGCATTTTCAAGTGAGTTAATTCTACATAAACAAAAAGGATCCATAGTGTCATTAAAATTATGACGGAATTTGTGTTCCACTAAATGGCTGAGTCCAGCACGGAGCCTAGTCAATAGTTTTAAACCGCGTGGGTGGTGAATACCGTACCACTCGGAAGTGCAATACGGGAAAAAATAATATTTAAATCGGTTAGTTTTTATTTTCGGTAAAGTAATATGTTTTTGTTCCCTAAAACTATAGGTAGTAGATTTCAAATGTGGTAGAAAAGAATGCAAATAAGACGCAGTTTGGTTATCTAAAATTTTGTAAAGAAACATAACCTTCTATACCACCTTCTATCAGATAGATACTCAAGTCCTAATTCACCGAATAATTTTTCTTTTCATGTACCTCTTATTGCACCAGTTATTATGGCTAATGCTGTATTGTACTGAACTGACTCAATTTTATGTGTAATAGTCTCATTATTTGGATTATGATAAATTATATCAGCGTAATCCAAATGTGGCCTCACAAACATTTTATATAAATTTAATAATGCATTCCTGGGAAGATAATTATATATCTGCGAATAATGCCTATACCTTTGTTGGCTTTAGCAATTTTCTCCTTCAAATGACAATTAAAGCTAAGTTTGGAACTAGCATCTTTCCTAAATGTTTATGAGATTGAATTGTTATAACATTATTATGATTAAAGATCACAGGAGGAAGATGTGGTTGGTTTGATTTAACAGAAAATATAATTTCTGTAGCCTGTTTGGATGGATCAGGATTGAAAGACATTTTCCACTGAGTGGCCCAATTATTAATCGATTTTAGATCCTCACATAAAACGTTAGAAGATAGGATATTATAATTTATGATAGAGAAGAGTGAGGTATCATCAGCAAATATTTTAATATTGGTTTTGAGAATATCAGGTAAATCATTAATAAATATGAGGAAAAATAGGGGTCCCAATACAGATCCTTGAGGTATACCTCTTTACATTTTTCCAATTAGAATTTTGGACATTTAGCGTAACTCGTTGCTTCCTGTTAGACAGAAAGTTTTTTATAAGACTTAAAAGAGGCCCATTTATACCATATGTTTTTAATTTAAATAAGAGGCCTTCATGCCTTACTTTATCAAAAGCTTTAGAAATATCCAAGAATACACCACGAGTGTCAAGTGATGGATTAGCATCAAATGATGAAAAAATTTAATGTGTTATGGCAAGGAATTGTGATATACAAGAGTCTCCTTTTCGGAATCCAGATTGGATCGGGGGAAATAAGTTGTATCTTTCAAAGTATGAATATAATGCATTAAAAATACATTTTTCAAATATTTCTCCACATATAGGAAGGAGAGATATTGGTCTATAATTTTGTATTAAATCTTTACTGTCCTTTTTATGAACAACATTAGCTCTTTTCCATTTATCAGGATATATACCTGTCCTAAAGCAATTTTCAAAAATTATTTTTAGAGGAAGAAGGAGAGCATCGTCACACATTTTATCATTCGGATGGATAGTTAGTGAACGTATAATAGAAACTATCATCTTCGCTTATATTTATTTGGTCAAACGTATAATTTGTTTTAAGTTCGAATTCAGGAAGGGCTCAGTTACTGTATATGGTAGCGCACTGATTAGCAAAGAAGTCATTATATAAAATTGATAAGGATCAGGGTTGATAAATTTTAAATTAATTTTAGCATAAATAATTTGATGATTACACCTTTCAAAAAGAGATCTAAAATAAAATTTGGTTGAGAAATAAAGATAAGGTCTATACAAGAAGTAGAATTTGATAAAATGTGAGGGTTCATTAATTAACTGGTACAAGTCGCATTTACTTGTTATTCCCTCCTGCAGAATTATTAATATCACCATCCCACCAATTTGTATTTCTAACATCGAAGTCTCCAATAAAGACAGAAGTATAAGGATTATTTTTATTGATATTATTGATTGTAATTTCAAGACCCTTTTTAAATTCGTTAAATGTTTCAATTGATTGATTGGGGGATCGGTAAACGAATGCAATAAAACATATTTTAGTGCCTACTTTGAGGTCAGTAACGAGGCATTCACTTAAAGGCGAGATGTTAGATTTAAATGTTAAAGGAAGATGATCTTTATAATAAACGCAAACATTATTATTATTATCTGAAGGATGATCACATCGTTTAATTGAATAGCCTGCTAAACTTAGCCTTTCATCATCATCTGAATAAGTTGAATTAAGAAATGTTTTAGACAGACAACAATATCAAAGTTCCAAAAGGTTAAGTATGCCTCAAGTAGAGGCATTTTGATAAAATCATCAACAGGTATACTGTGGCAGATAGAAACATAAAACATCTATGGACAAAATATTTTCTGAAAGTGTAAAAGTGACAATACAGTGTTTGGATGGATGATGCAATTATCCAGTTCTGTCAATTCCCATAATTAGTTATTAATTGCGGTATTGGTGTTTACTCAAAGCAGACATACATATATCTCGAACATTATATGAGACACAATGAATATGGTTTTTATCATTCATCGAGTGAACAGTTTCTTTTATTTTTTTCACAAACATATTGTTTTCACCACCACGTACGCTCATATTATCCAAGCAAAGTCTGTGGCGAAAATTCCAACTGTGGTCGGCGAAATAATATTTTGTTACGAACAGCACCGTTATGTTCTTTTGATCGTTAGTCAAGCGATCTTTTGGGCTTGCCAATGTAGACTGCGTTGCACTCGTCACAGGGAAGTTTATAGCTAGACGACATAGTCTGTTCATATTTCTAAACCCGGTCTTTTGGATGAGTTTGAATTTTCAGTAAGGTGTCTTTAGAGTAGAATGTATACCGAATTCTGTGTTTTCGGAGAATAAGTCGAAGTACAATATTTTTGTTATAAATAAGTTTTGGATGTCCATCGGGTGAACATTACAACATCACACCATTCATGATGACAGTGTTATTTAAATTTTAATCACTGTTTGGAGAAGAAATTACATATGATTTGTCTTGTTGACCATGATCCAGATTAAATTGTTGTTTCCTCGCATTTTCTATTCAGCACAAAACCTAATCTTTTCACGTGTTGCACCCTTCGGTGTGGGAAAGTTTATATCATTTACGGAAGTAATTTACACTATATGCCTACTTTTTCTTGTGCCTCGAAGGGCGCCAACGGCTATAAATGCCTTTTATTAATGCTTAAAGATAGCAAAACTTATAATTAATTCACGTTAGCGTTACTTGTGGAATACCATTTTGTTAAATTTGGCACCTTCTTTCAATATAATATTCCTTTATTCGTATATAAACGAGATCTTTCAACGATATCGCTGCCTGATGATGAGAGAATTATCTCTCGAAACGTAGCCCAAACGTTTAAAGCCTAATAAATAAGGGAGAGAAAGGGAATGCGATTAAACTACGCTCCATGCACAACCGTGATATAATAGGTATAAAGCCTTGACTGTAATTTTAAGATAGTTATTCTATAAAAGTATTCCTTTTATTACATGGAAATTTGTAAGTGCAGTATTGGCGAGACTTCAACTTTGTCTCCTATATTGCGGATCACTTTGCTATTTCTACTGGTATAGCTTCAAATATATTTACCAGTTACCTGGATCAAAATGTTAAATACCGTAGTCTCTTTTTTCACAAGTTGTTACATGATCAGATGTGACAAGAGTCACAATACGTTCCAGGTTTTAATAAAGGCGGGTTTCCACTTAGACGGTTTAGAGCGCGCGACCAAGAGCGCCTTTTGTTTGTGCATGCTGAAAATGAGTTGTTCGTGAAGATCGTCAGTGAAAGTTCAAAAAGCTTCCTTCACTTAACAGAGCGATTCGCGCGACCAAAATCGTGTTAAGTGGAAACCCGCCTTAAAATTTGTTTCTGATTGTTATGGCGGTAGTGCAAATTTATATGTACAGACAGTGGCATTTTTGATTTGCTGTAGCGAGATTATGAAATTATGTTTGATAGAGATATTTTGTTACGTTTCTGTTTTCTGAGTATAGCACCAGGTGCCAGAATTTAATCAGAAATTACAACAAGTGAATCTAAAAAACCAAAAGAAGCAATGTAGATCCTGCAATAAAGAGAGTCAAGACCTATTCTATCTTCAAAACCACTATGCCTATTACCATGCTGCACCTTGCTGATGACATAATCCATACCTGTGCAGCATTGTGCAACCACAAACCATACTTAATCAAAACTGATAGCTGTTCTGAATCCGAAGGAAGTCCCAAACATGGACTATAAAAACTGTTAAACCAGCTAGCTATCTTTATAACCACAAATGTTATAAAAAGCTTACACCGCTGAAAATCATCTGTCACAGAGAATGAGTCTTTGCATAAAAATAGATTTCAGGTAATATTCCATGTACAATTATTTAAACAAAGCTTTCTTTTCTTCCTCAAATAATGGATCAAACTCAAGTTACTTTTTAAAAATGTCCATGACTAGTCCAACCATTTCTTAACCGTGTGAAACCCATCTACATTTGACATTGAGCATTGAAGCATTTATTTCCATTCAGCCCTAATATTATAATGCAGGTATATTTGGGTTAACATATATCAAACCAGATATGTTTTGAAATTATAACCACCTGCTTATATGAGCAGCTGTACAAAAATTAATTTTCGTCATTTTTGATGCTTGTAATGACATACTTTTTAAACAAATACCAAGATTCATTGTCACTTTGGCCTCATGTTACAAGTTTTGTCATATGCTTATTAAGACTGTCAAGAAAACGTTCAGTGCTTGAACAAAATATCAATATTTAAAATGCTACTTGGTATGCTGAATAATTTAGTTGGCAAAACTGGATTAAATCTTTTGTGTGTGTGTTGACACGAGTGGCTTTGTCAAGTTAACATCCTGTAGTTTCACAGGTTTAATCTTTTTTTCGTTTTGGTAACCATTGACAAGATTTATCTGTATATGATGGGTTTTTGTAGCAGCAGTTTCCATTCTAAATAATACTGCGGCAAAATGATTGCAGTCTGAGACATACCAGCCATTCAGAACAAGAACAATACAATCTCTGAATTTTAGCTATCTGTTTTTCAATACAAACCTATAACTTATGAGGAGTATCACTTAATCTCTCAAAGTGTTGACAATCACCTTTTAGCAAACAATATTTCGATGTAGGATGAATTTCATTGTATGAAAGTGGACTAAACCGTTCATTAGAAAACAACTATATGCCTTTAAACTTTTATAATAATTTAAATCTGTAATTCTAAGTTCACAGGAATGTTCAAAACGTAAAAATATCAGTGTAAAAAAATCATAGGCCAAAACTAAATTCAGTTTCCGATAACCACCAATCTTATAGGCTGTAGCCATGTTATTCTCTTTTACTCCAACATCAACGAGAATGCAACTGCCAATATATTTATGTTTCCCGTCAATAGACCTTCTCATATTGGGATTTCAGATATGGATTCCACTTAAAAAATTATGCTTATAGGGTATTTGTCAAGTTTTTAAATCCAAAGAGATCCGCTGTTACGACTTATGACCATATCCGGTCAAAGCTTCTTACATTTCGATTTAGCAACCCAAGCCTCATTATGATAAAGAGGCGTTTGTCATTGAATACCTTCTAACAGTTGATAACGCTTCCCTGATTTACTAATAACCCTTCATGCTTGTTTACTTTTTGACAAGGAATCCGGATCTGGTATCTGTTTTTCATTAAAATGTACAGAATGTGCTGTTTTGAAAATATGACGTAATGTTGCGCAATGATTTATGAAAAGGTAGTATTCACGAAAATAAATTTATGTAAGTATTTTCGCTTTGTGAACAATTTATTCTACTTTACTTTACTTCTTACTCATTTCTGAGCAACAAACGTATAATATACAGATCTGAACTGAGACCACATGTCCGTGTATTCTAATATGTGCTGTGAACTCTCAAAACATAGATTATGAGTCCTTCTTCTATAACTACCACTTACGTCAGTTTTATGTTTTAAAAGTTACATTGTCTAAAAAGAGTTTCTCAAAACTAATTACGCTTCTCGCTCACAATTAACCTTTTACTAATAAATGATTTTCAAATGTTTATAATCTTGCAAACCAGATGCTTACTGCTTTTTATAATTAACTCCTTTGCTCGTCAGTTCTAAGGCCACCTGTTTTTTGTCACAAGCGAAACCAGGAGAGTTCCGGTAATATTATATTTAAGTGGTATGATCAAGAAACGAAAATACAAACATTTATTTTCAGCTGAATTGACCATGCAACCACCGGATGTCTAGTTTAGTTATATAATAATAATGTGGTTATGGTTATATAAGGAAGCGCAACGTATCATCTACAATCGTGGTCAAGATCTGTGGAAAGTATGTTATTTTAGAGCTCTTTCATGTTTTGCCACTTTTCCATTTAATGTTGCAAAAAACAAGAACGGGAGTAGTTGGTAAGTGGAAACATGGTAGAAACGCAAATACTAGTGTTTCTTACGAAAAACGTCTTGAAAACGCTTAATTTAAATTATATTTCATTGTTTTATGACATCACACAAATGGACCAACTAGGAAGCTAGTGAGTCCACTGTCTCTTTCATCCGTGGTTACTTCATTACCAAAATACCTCAGATCCTATCTCATTGACAAACTGGTAAAGTAAACTGAGAAAGTTTAACTCGGGAGTTCTTTTTATCTGTATTCACTCAAACATAATTTGTGGCAATTTAAATTTGGTTAAGTTGACACCTTTTGCCAAAAAATTATGACCGGTATGTAGAACGTCATTGAGCCTAAACATTTATAGTAAGGAGGTGAATTTAAACCCACGACCACTCGCTGATTGGTTAATAATAACATCATTCCTATTACGTAGTAACCAATCAACTGTCTGGATTTTTACCTCCGTTTTAAGTTCAATCAAGAAGATTTATGGAATCGAAACATTTAGTCTATATTCTACTCGACAACCCATGCTTGCACGGGTTGTAGTAGTTTTTCGCCTGATGATTATCTGTTACTCCCATACTCACAAAAAATATGAAAACGCACAGTTACACAGTGTGAAGGATGACCTCTTCGCAAGAACCATATGTCACGTTTATATATTTTTGTGCGCCACAAATGATGCCTATAAAGCAATATGCGAATGTGCTCCAGTGGTGCAGTGTTGCGTAAGGTGCTGGTCGAAAAACTCTCTGTTGAAAGTTTGTTGAAAGCTTAGAAACAATAAATAAATAATTGTTATTAATTATTTCGAAAATCTCTTACGGTCTTCACCTAATTATTATTCAAGTGTGAAAATCAGTGCATTAGTGCCAGACCTCCTACTTGCTAATCTAAAGCAACCGAGTTCCCGATAGCAGATGTTCAAGACGTCAGTCTTCTTGTTCAATCTTGATTATTTTATTCTTGGTACCAGTCTCCAAATGATATGGGGAGTCATCTTGGATCTCGAGAACCTCTTCATCTTTGATCGCGCTGAGAGTTGTTCGAAGAAAATTAGTGGATGCAGTTTTTGATGTTCGAAGAAAATTAGTGGATGCAATTTCCTGTGTTTATCTCTATCATACGCATTTCAGTGCCATCTAAATTATGCAAGAGGTCAGACGAGCTTAATGTTGATGAAATCCTTTTGAATGAAATACTCCAGGAGCGAGCTCTGCCGGAACAGTTTGGTCCAGAGGTTTCTAATAGACTTGCTGAGGTATTTCTTAATTACTGGAAAAATGAATCTGGAAAGTTAACTGCCATCGACGAAGTAACTGAAAAGATGAAGCTTCCAAAAAATTGTAGTAGCATAGTGGTTCCAGTTCTAAATAAACCTATTCAAAAATCGAAAGCAGTTAGGTGGTTTCATAAGAAAACTGACAAAGCTTTATTTGACATTCAAAAGACCATGGTTCATGCCACTACCGCTACTATTGAAGTTGCCAATCTTACCTTGCAAGCCGACAGGGAATACAAGGTGGTTGACACCAAGGCTGTGGTGACTGCGGCTATCAATGCACTCACCTTGTTAGGGCATGCTAGCCGACAAACCTCGATTGAAAGAAGGCACCTATTGCGCTCAGTATTACCAGCTGAGATAAGAGGCCTTTGTGATAAAGATCACACTAAATCTTCTTACTTGTTAGGGGATTATCTAGGCGAAAGGATGGCGAAGGGAGGCTTGAGAAGCCTATAAATTGACAAATCCTATAGGTGTAGTCTCTGGTTCTAAATAGGCCTTATTCTGAAAATAAAATGCCTGGGCACGGTAGTCATTCTTTAAACTGAACTTCAACCACAGGCAGTCGTACAACAACAAAACAAAACCCAACTGGAATCCGAACAAGTACCCAACAAAGAAGTCCTAAACGTCTTAACTAACTGTGCAAAAGATGTGAGTGAATTTCTACAGTTTATTCCAAAATTTAAAGCATATCTGACACAACAAGTAAATTCATTTAAAGGTGGCAGATTGCACCATTACCTCCATAAATGGGAGGAGATAACCCACCGATCGAGACGTATTACAAACTGTCTGCCTTTTTGAATATGATCTTCAACCTCCTGAAGTACATTCACAACCGATTAAATTTTCCTCCGTCGAGGAGACCTTTATTGACTGTAAAGTCGAAAAGTTACTGAAAAAGTGTAACTCAAACATCTGAGCACGAACCTGGAGAGTTCATCTCACAAATATTTCTGCGAGAAAAAAGTGATGGTTCTCACAGGTTAATAATAAATTTGAAATCTCTAAATACTCATTTAGAGTACAAAAAATTTAAAATTTGTAATAGACTCTTCTACAACGATCGTCCAACTTACTGATCAAAAGAAACAGGATATCTATCAAATGTGTCTAAACCCCTAAAAGGTGTTCCATTAGAGAAATTGCTCAGTTTTTGGGAACTTTGACATCGTCCCTTCCTGGTGTTCGCTATGTCCCATTATACTATTGACCGTGAGAAATCACAAGCTCTGAAGAAGCTTGCTGATACTTTCAACTGACACATGAGATTATCTGAAGGAGCCGTCCAGGAAGTTTTCTGGTGGAAAACAAACATTGTGAAATCATACAATCCCTTAACTTTTCCTGATGTAACACACATTATTTACCGTGATGCATCCTTATGGGATGGGGTGCTTCACATAATGGTTCTTCCACAGAAGGCATGTGGAAACATGATGAAATATATTTTACCAATGAAATGGGAGTTGATACAAAGAACAAATGTTAACGTTTTGGAATTACATGCCATTTTACTAGGCCTTCGGTGTTTTATAACATCTAATACACATGTAAAGATTATCAGTCTAAATTTGTTCATTACAATGCAAAAATCAATTTTAGAAAGTTTAACGCAACAAAAACCTTTAATTCGGAAGATTTTCTTACAAAGTTAGGTAATTTTCTTACAAAGTTAGGCTACTCGCCATTTTATCGTGGTCCGCTAAAAGTGAAGAAGTCTGAGCACTAATTTTGCGCGTAATTGTCGCGACATATCAAAACAAGCCAATATGATTCAGCAGGAATAAGACATTTGTTTAAAGGAAATATCGAGCATTCCATCCTGCATCTACTTTT
>JANTOQ010164258.1:0-14747 GCA_027564595.1 Bythotiara depressa | reverse complement strand
GCTTTGAAAAAGCATGCGCAAAAAAGTTCGCTCCGCCCGCGCGGGCAAAAGCGCAGCAATGGAAATCGGCCTTAACGTCTGATGATACAATTCAATACTTTTATTTGCAGGGAAAATCCGGTACAAAAGATCACACTCATCTGGCATCAACATATGCAAAACAATCTTACAAACACCAGTGATGGATGATGTAATTAATATCTGCGATGGTGTTAGAAATACAATTTATAAATTTTATTGCGTATAACAAACGTGTTCTTTTTTTATTAATTGTTCCTTGCTTCCTCCCCGGTCCGCATCCCAGTGGCAATTTATTGACTTTTCGGATTTTATCTCCATATGAATCTACATCATTTCCCTTTAAGGACCTGTTTACATGATGACACCCGATATGAACTCAAACCGGTTTAAGAATTCTACTACGCATGCGCATTTGTTTATTTAACGAAAAATACTTATACTGCACATGCATAGTAGAAATTTCAAACCGGTTTGAGTTCATATCGGGCCTCATGTAAACAAGACTTAAATATCCAGAAAACAAGAACGGGTGATTAGGTGAAGACTGGGCAGGCATTCTAAAAGGATACCTCCTGACGTCATCGAATCCATTTATTTCGAACGTGTTATGCTTCTATCTTTCGATTCGGAAGGAATGTTTTATTCTACTATATTATAACAAACAAACCCCTATAGAATACTTCAGTTCTTTTGAACTCCTCTTATTTTGGAAAATCCGGAATGGATTGGATTGGATTGAATCGGATTGTATTATTGATTCTAAATGGATTCTTCTTTCTACGTGTGTCTGTGTCCAATTAACCCGATCTGTCGAATTAACCCAATGTGTCCAATTAACCCAATGTGTCCAATTAATCCAATGTCCTAGTTTTTGTTACTATGATTATTGTTATGTTATTTTTGTTTTCTTTATTTTTTATTTTCTACTATTCTTTGCACTTGCTAAAACTTATTCTAGCTTGAAATTTTTAACTAATGATGTGATATTTTGGTACTTGGTAATAAGACTGCTCAGGTCTTCTTCTGGTCCCAGTCATTAAATGTATATCGTATTCTATCTAAATAGAGTGTTGTCTTTCTTCTTTATGTTGTTACTTATAATGTTACGAACGAAATGTAAATAGCACCTGTAATAAACTTTTATTGACGAAATATACTACTACTAATATATTCAAAGAATATATGGTTTTTTGTAACCAGCAATCACTGGCTTCGCCAAAAATATCTCAGACAACATTTACCAAACTCGAAAATGTGGTGACAATGAGTAAAACATGTCATAAATATGTCAATACATCAATACATAAATATGTCAATACATCGATAGGCAACAATATTGAATTAGTACAATATGCCTAACCAAACCTCGTCTGAAGATTTTTGGAATCCTACCAAATAAAAGAACAAATTTTAATAACATTAGCAAACCAGCGTCAGAATCCAGTTCATACAATCCGGTAAATTTCCTGCAAATATTACAACACTGATGAATTTAAAAATGAAAAATTTAAAACACTCAACTCGCATTCCATTCTACATCTAAATATTCCATTCACATAATTAATAAACATTTTGAAGATCAACTCATAAAACAATTAATTAATTAATTAATAATGCAATCTCCAAAATCAATATTAGAAATAATCATTGACTCAATCAATCAATCATTGGCAAGATTGATTCAGGTTTAGACAAACAACATTCCACCACACATGCTCTTAATAATAAATGATGAAGTGGTTTGTGGTAGCTATCTTTGTAGACCTCCATAATGCTTTTGATACAACCACAACGTATTGTTAATTAAATTCAATCACTATGGTATTAAGGTTGTTGCCAATGACTGGTTCAACACATATCTTACCAACAGACAATATATCTACATAGTAGGTTACAAGAAACAAACCATGGAGTCCTTTAGAACTCAGTACTAGGTCCGCTTAGTATTCTTAATATATATTAATGATCTCCACCAGTCTATTGAATTTTCGAATGTTTATCACTTCGCAGACGATACAAATCTACTAAATATAGATAAATATAAATGCTAAATATAATATGAGATATTAAAGATGGCTTAGTGCTATAAAAATCTTTTTTAGAAAACCACAATGCTCAGTTCCTTTATGGGTCAATAATAAAATAAAATAAATGGGGTATGACACATAACAAGAAAAAAATTCAATTTTTGTGAAAGTAGCTAATATTAATTAACTCAGTAAAATATGGTAACCATTCCTTCACTATCTTAGCTATGTAAATATCTGGATTCACCTTGTGAAAACACCCAATCTGATTTTCTAAGTAACCCTAAACCCACAATTATAAAAAATATTACATTTTATTTCGTTAGTAACTATTAATCCTACGTAGCCTTAGGAGGATTCCGTCCCTATAAAATTACATCCAATTTGCTGCAGCGTTTTAAAGAATATGATTAAATCACCAGGTGGTATAACCCTAAGCACATGTTCTTCACGTTCTTATGTTTATATATGTTTATGTTTATATACTGCTGGAAAGGTAATTTTGTTTAGAATTCAGATATAACAACTACTACAATCTTGGACATTGATTCCCGAACAAAATGACCTCCCCCTCCCCCAGTTAGCTAGCTATGTTTTTGTAGACTTAAGAATGCTGAGACCCATTGTCTAAACTGCTAAACATCTACTGTTCACTTTTTTTAATTTTCAGACAATATTGGACATTGATTCCCGGACAAAAAGGCATACCCTATATTTTCCAGATTTGAAATGCCATAAAATTACTTCCAATGCAGATATGCTTTTTGGCTTATTTTTCAACGAAGAATTCAAATCTGCTGTCGGTTTTACTGTTTAGTTGCAGAATCAGAAAAATTATTCAAAATGGTAACCTCTTAAGCGCGATAGGTGTATTCAACTTAACAGGGGGTAGAAACACAAAATTCCGTCACTTTTAACAAATAAAACCACGTACAATCAACTCTTAATGATTAGGTAGAATCCGGATAATTGGAACTTTCGTTTAGTGGAACCAAATTCTTGTTCCCTTTGGTTTTGCCTTGAAACATCCCTCTTCATTTCTCCGCACAGGTGGAACCCTCGATAAGTGGAACATTCGCTAACCACTTGTCCGTACCCCGTGGGAAGATTCTTTCGGATAAATGAAACTTACTTGCCGTTAATAAACTAAGCAGTTTTCTATATGATTCCATGTCATTATCCAAATCAACAAAATCACTCATCAGTTCTATTGATGACTGCAATGGTTTCAGAAATAATAACGGTAATTTACTTTGAGTTTATGAGAATTGAACTACAATACAAAGAATAGTTGTTATTTTTTTGCTGATCCCCATAAAGTATCTATGACGCCAAAAATGCTGAATTATATAAAATTGCTAAATTTTGAGACTTCGCTTAAGTGTAATTCTCGATAAGTGAAACCATTTTCATGCTACTATCTCTTGACACTATATCCCAAATTCATCACGTTTTATCCCAAGACGTTTTCTCTGCTAGGTGATATCTGGTATAAAGATTTATATCAACAAAATCACACATGAGAATTCATTTAATTCACGATTAAACATTCGTCATCAATAGGAAGTTTTTCCACAATATTTTGCTAACATTTTATATTTGCTTACTAATTCTTTATTTCTAGATAGGTAATATCCATAATTTCCCAAGAAGTCAATCAAAGTTGCAGTTTCTCAAAGAAAAATCAAAGAAAAGAGTCGCGGATATTGAACAAAGAATATGTTTAAAAACGACACGAGTTATCAAGTTATTTATGGTCATACATCTAAACAAAAAGTTATGTTAACTAAAAAAAAGTTTAACAAAGTGCGTGTGTGCATCCAATCTCGATTATTGGGCAATGTGCAATGGAGTTCACGCTGAGTTCAAAACTACCCCATGCACTGTTGGCTCTCTATACCTCGCGCCCCTTGGTTAAATTTATGCCTTAATCAACAATTTTTCACCAAAATATTACATAAACTTCGTTCCCAGGGTCGTTCTTCCAAATTGTATTAAAACGTACACGTATTCTCCAAGGAAATTCAAATTCGTTCCCAGGATCGTTCTTCCAATTTGTATTAAAACACACGTATATATACCAACATATGGCATATATTCTCATATAAAATGTCCCATTTCCCCAATGAATAATGTTTGTTTGTTTGTTTTTGTGTGTATTTTGCCGAAAGTAGAGCTTACAATAATTGTCTGCTAAAATTACAAGCTTGTAGCATATCTCAGTAAAATATTTACAATATCGTCACAAAATAAATTGTAATATAACAATGTTCGGCTAGGATCTCTAGAAAGCCAAATAAGTTTTATCATGAGCACCTATGCGTGAGTGTGAGTGCAGTGTTCTATCTCCTAATGTTTGGGAGATAAAACCAAGGATATATAAGAGCGAAGCTTCTTTACAAATTAAAACATATTAAAAACAATTTTTAAAAGTTCAAGGATGGCCATTGAGAGTATACTAAAAACTAAAAATTTCACTAGACAAACTTCGATTTCCGATACAGTTGCTCAATATCCTAGATCCGCGCCTGCCAAGCTCCACCAATCTTAACTCATTACCTGTTCCCAATCACATAATTTATTGTTGGATAAATCAAGCTCTTGAACTCTGGGGCATGTGGTCTTTATTGCATCGGTTTTCCCACCATGGTTAATCTGATATCAATTCAATGCAGAAAAAGGTAGCTTCTTCTTCAAAATTTAAAGATAGTTGTTTCGTTTTAGTTCTAAAGATATTTAGTGGCAATGCTTTTATTTCATTTGGAACTAAGTAATTCCAAAGGTGAGGACCACGAAAAGTTATCGAAAATAGACTATTTTTTGTTCTCACAAATGGTTTATAAAATTTTAATAAACAACGCCACCGGCCTGATTTTTTCAACCGCTTAGTGCCTGTCTGTTGTCCCCGGAAAATAATCATATCATAACTCATTTATTTGCCATTTTGCTTTTTCCAGGGGGTACGTTATTGGTAATATACTAATATACAAGGAAATATACCCCCTTGGTTCTTCATAAAAGGTTTACTAAAATAAATTTTAAATAGATGGGAAGAATGAATGAATGAATTAATGAATATCTAGGATTTAAAGTGTTAACAGGTATTAAAAATAACGTTTTGATTTTTTATATAATCTCTAATTGCTCGGAGCAAGATTGTGTAAAGTGATTACACCAGACAAAGATCAGCACAAAATTATTCGTTATCAAACATTTCAAAGGTTTTAAGACAATAGAATTAAACTTGATTGTTAAATAATAACCAATTAAGTTTTAGGATTTTATTTTTTATTTTTGAATATGTCAATCAAATTTAAAATCACAATAAAATTGAATGAATCTTGAATAAAGATATTGTTCTAAAGGTAAACAACATGCAAGACCACAATATGTAATTAATTTCCGCGTAAGAGGCGAACTTTCAAAATTCCTAATTATTATCACGAACATAAAAATGTTTATCAGCAAATACCAGACCTGCCAACATTTGAGTTTTCATTTGCGTGAGAATGTGGTTGTATGAACGTACAGGGGAAGTTCTGTCCTCGAGGCCCAGTAAATGCAGCTAGGGACTAGGGGCGCTGCAAGCCGCCCATGGAGACAAGGGGCGTAGCCCCTGGAAAAATAGCACTTAAGAGTAGCGGTACATGTCAGATGATCAGAAGACAAAAGGACCTTAAGATTAGCGGCGCATCTCTGATTTGGCGTGGGGTGTGTAGTGGATAATTAAATGTGTTTAAATATAGTTGATTACAGGATATGACGTGGTTAGCCATGCGAATGTTGCCCATGTGGGCGTCTTAAGTTAGTTCTGTATCTAATAATTTGGTTACATTGACGCAAAACTGTATATTTTCAATACATAATTATAAAAATACAAAGTCACAAAATTGTGTGAGATTTTAAAAATAGTGCGCGTGAAAAAGAGAAATTGCGTGAGATTTGGAGAAAAATGTGTGTGATCGTGAGTTTGGGGCGAAATATGTGACAATCACGAAAAATGCGGGAGAGTTGGTAGGTCTGAAATACAGACAAATAAACACATACATCCACTTCTTTCAGCTGAGATCTAATCTTTGCAACTCTATTTCATCACCATCGTCCAAATAATAGCGAAAAAGCGGTCTTGAACTAACATCAAGCATTGTAAGTCTGTAAGGTTGAACACTTTTATCATAATGTATTAAACGAAACTGTGCTAAAGTCAATTTAAACCGCTTTGCTATATATTTTCGGAAATCAATTGTTCTTTGAGTCATATCAAGATTTAGTGCAATGGGTTTGTCAATGTCACCAGATATAGTCACCATAACATATTCGCGTTTGTCCATGTCAACATCAGCTAATTCATTCAATACGCCATATACTTTAATTAACTCGTTATAGCGCTCGGGTTTTATATCTTCCTTTGCATAACATCTAAGAAACGCTCTTTCAGCATCTTCTCTTTCACTTTCCTCTAGTTTACCACCGTTTAACTTTTTAATATTTGGTAAACGCGCCATTATTAAACGCCTTCGTTGTTTTTCGTCACTAAACTTATTTAGCAATGGAACATTCTGCATTCGAACATCTTTTAGTAATGGAAATCTACGGAGTTGGTCAATAGAGTCCCAGTCGTCCAGTAATGTATTCCTTACACTCAGAACTTCTAAGAATGGGAAATATCCCTCGGGATCAAAATTGGTTGTTATACACTGAATTGGATTCTCACAAATGATTAATGTTTTTAATGATGGAAAAACTTTTCCTAAGTTTTTTACATCGTCCCAAGATGAGATATCATTCTTTGAAAAATGCAGTGATATAATGTTTACAAATTTATGACTCGTCTCCGGAACATCTTCAAATTTGTTTATGCTAACATGAAGTTCGTGAATGCTAGAACAAATGAAAATATGTAAATAATTACAGTTGAAGTCCGGTAACTCGAATCTGGCTAACTGGAACTCTCTCCAGTAAGTCGAATCCGGCTAACTGGAATTCTCTCCGTTAAGTCAAATCCGGCTAACTCGAACTCTCTCCGTTAAGTCGAATCCGGATAACTCGAACTCTCTCCGGTAAGTCGAATCCGGATAACTAGTAAGTATATAAAAAAAAACTCGAAGAAATCACACATTTCTTTAAAGTTTCTTTCAATCTTAAACGCTATTTGAAAGAGCTCTCCCAAAAGAAAATTTCCAAGTAAAGAAAATATAAATCAAGCTTCTACGAAGGAGAGTGACATTTTCTAATACACCTTACTCCAGTTTAAAAAATATAATGCTCGAGCATGTTCTCCTCCTCAAGTGTTAACAAAAAGGGTAGGTAATTTATGAGAGTTGTGAACCATAAAAAGGTTGAAATTTATTTTTACTCACTTAACTTTTGCTTTCGGTGGTTTAACGGGAAAACATATTTTTTCAATATTATCGAGGAAGCATTTCATGGAAAATCAAATACAAATATATTTTTTCTACTTTCTTCAGGACCAGAGCTCTAATTTTACCTAACGTTTCTTCAACCTCCCATTCTGCATTTTAATGAAAATTAATTTTTTCTATTGTTTTTGAAACCGGAGTAAGGTATATTGAAAATGGCGAATGCATAGCATACAATATTTCTGGAATTATACTTACGTCGGATAGAGCTCCAGCAGTTTGCACATAGTATGAAACTTCAAACCTGTATTGTTTAGCACCAATTTTTGAAGAGGAGGATGTTGCAACAAGTTACACCCATCCAATAAACTTGCACTATCCAATGGGTTGTGACTAAGGTTAACAAATGATAGCTGTTGCAGCTGACATGTTATATTCATCACCTATAATGGACGAATGTAAGAACATTTATACATGCAAGTTATTGAGATTTTGTCAGTTTATGCTACAGTTTCGTATATATAGCTCTTCATGAGCTCATCAATGTTTAATCTATGCATGTGCCTATCTTGCTGGCTCTTTGCATAATTGTAGTTGCCTTATGAAAGAAGGTGAAAGAAGGTTTGATTTCAGTGGAAGATTGTTGATTTGGCACAATGCTAGGTTTGCAGAAATATGTCAATAATAGTTGAGACTGTCATTGTAGCTACCAGAAAGTGTTGGGGACTATAAGAGAAGAAAGAAAAGAGGATCTGACCTTAGAGAGAACGCACAGACATCAGGGATTGCTATTGAAGATTCGTGGTTGTAATTAAGATCAGGAATGTTGAAAAAGGAGACAGAAGGAATGATTGTGGCAGCTTAGTGGCAGGACCTTAAGGTTATTACTGCTAGGAGACCTGATAATGTTGTGGGGAAAAGTTAAAAAACATATTGTCAGGGAATTATTTCCACTGGGGCCACTATAAAACAAAACTAAACTAAAATATAAAACCTAATGACATCATTATAGAAACAGCAAGACAAGTTTAAAAAATTTGTTACAAAAAATAAAGTATTTCAAGAAACAAGATTAAGATTTTCCAATATGTTATTTGAATTTTAACAAACTTCTTTCATCTGTCACGTGTATTGGCATGTTATTCCATATTTTTGCACCTACGAAATTAGAGATGTTTTTTGCCAAATTTACTTGCAGCTATTGAGAGTGTGACATTATTTTAGGAAGCCCCTCTTTATGATTGTGACAGCTTTTTGACAAACTAATTTTTGACCACATGTAGTCTGAAGCACAACTAAACATGCTTAAATTAACAAAAGTGCTTTATAAATAAGAATCAAATCGTTTTTTCTGATCACTTTATGATTTGTAAAAATGCTTTTTCCCCCAAGAAAGCTTCTGACCTCCTGTAATTTTTTCATCAGGTTTGCTCAATCTAAAAGGAATTGCACATGCCCATGCCAGTGAGTAGTAGTGAAAATGTGGCATGACAATTGCATTAATCAGTAGTACTTTTGCGAACGTGGTGAAACAAGGAGTAAATGACTTCATTATGGATAGTGTTAAAGATACTTTTTGCTTAATGTTTTTAACCTGGTAGTGCCAGTGCAGATTCTCATCAAAAATAAATCCTAGGTATTTTAATTTATCCTTACACTCAAGAGAAATACCTATGTACCTGACAGTTTTATTGTAAAGATGCTTTAGCTTGTTTTTGTCACCAAAGAAAATACACTGCATCTTGTTAGTGTTGACAGTAATTTTGTTTTGGTTAAGCCATCTGTCAACATTTGTAAGTTCTAATTCAAGTTTCGAAATGAAGGCACCCACATTTTCATGACCCTGTATATAAAATAATTGTATCATCTGTGTAAAGAGAGAAATACGATTTTTTATTTCTGCTTTTAAATAATTTACCTGGAGTGGAAAAGGTAGGGGTCCTAAGACTGAACCTTATGGAACAACATAAACAACTACATGTTCATAAATGTACTGTGGAAAGTAGTTTTTTCCTAGAAAAGAGGGCACAAATTTTCACTCTTAAAAAAGGAAAGGTATGACCTTTACCTCCACTGTCCCTGTATATATAAAATATTTTTATATCAAAATTTCAACAGACATTATCTATGAATTTTATAGAATCTACATACATAGCCCTGGGATTTTCTAACCAATGTACAGTACAGTACATACATACAACCAAGCTCCACCGATCTTAACTCATTACCTGTTCCCAATCACATAATTTATTGTTGGATAAATCAAGCTCTTGAACTCTGGGGCAAGTGGTCTTTATTTCATCAGTTTTCCCACCATGGTTAATCTGACATCCATCCAATGCAAGTAAGACTCTTTTAGAGTGATCTTGTTGTTTCAACAAAAGATCTAAAAATAAAATGTGAAACATAAAATTCTGTGTACATTCATTGCTGACACAATAATCAATTTTAGAAACTGACTAAAGATAGAGGAAATCTGTTTATTTGGCTAACCTCCATAATTAACAACTTGTCTATTATCACTGGAAATGCCACAACCAATCAATGGCAGCTAGATCTGCTTAACCAAACAATTCTGTCATAAATGGTGAAAAAGAAACTTTAATTCAAAAGAAGCAAAAATAAATATGTAACGTAACACTTTTTTTGTGCAGTAAGTGTATTGAATATCACAGTATCAGTACAGTACTGAAGTCAACATCGGTAACTGTAAAAAAAAACATTCACAAATAAATTTCATTATTAGGATATTTTTTTAATTCGCCTTTTTTTTATTGCCCACCATATGTGAACAGTATAAATACTTCAACGGAAGTTAAAAGAAGATAAACCAAAGACGAAATAACAAAATGCCACAAATAACATTGCAAAATTCTGGAGCAATGTGGTTATTAGTTCTAATTCTGTTCCCATACGGAAATAAAATTTTAGAAACACAAGTAAAACATATTGAAAATATGTTTAAAACATATTCGCCTTCCTGTAGCCTCAATGGTGAACATATTCGCCTTCCTGTAGCCTCAATGGTGAATATATATTTTAATATAATTACCAAAAAGTTGAGTAAAACTGTTTGAAATCTAAATATGTTGAAATATATTATTTGAAATTAGCATCCAAAATTATTAATTTATTTTAAAAGTATTTAAGATTGTCCCAGTAAAACAGGACGCTTACAAATACCTTTTAAACATGTTTGAATCTACACACTTTTGAAATATATTATACATTATATAGAAAATATATTCTATATATATTCTATGGACTGGAAAATTGCAGTAAGAAGTGCTAATTGCTGGAGCACCAAACCCTAGCATTGATGATACTTTCACTGTGTAGAATATGTATCTATCAAGGGAAATATGAATCCTGTATTTTTCTTTAATAACTGCCATTATATGAAGAAATACGGCTCTGATGAATTAATTACGAAACTATATGTACGGAGCCAATAAAAAATACGGATAACGTGATTTCTAGTTTATGCGCATAACTTTTGGCAAATTAAGATCATCCGGGTGAGCAGGCCAAGCCGCTTAACAAAGGTTCAAATAGAAAAATATTCCTATAGGATAGATAATACCAAGTCAATTTAACTGGAACTTAGCTGGACCTCCTTTCCAGGCTTTATTACAGTCACCTTTGGCGTGTCCTTCACAAACAATTCCTCCTCAACCCTCTTCATTGAAAAACATTTGCAAACCTTATAGTTTTATATATTTAAAAGCAACAAGCCAATGCATCCTTAATTAGCTACAATTATAATTTTTCTAAGCAACTATATAAAAGAGTATTCAGTTAAGCACTTGGGATCTGTGATAATTATCTCCATTATTACATGATTTGAAAATACCTTTGTATTTGTCATTTAAAAATATGTACCTCCTTCAAAATGAGTGTAAAAGTCTAACGTTTTCAATGAAGATGCAAGATGAAAAGATGCAAACGGAAATGGAATTGTTACTAAAAAAGCTAAGGGTATGCTTAGAACACTTTTTCTTGTGTTTTCTCGTAATTGTTTTACTTAGGACAAATTTTATTGGTTATATGCATAATAACATGATATTTTCTATTTATAAAGAATGCATCTAGATATATACACCTTAACCCAGTTTCAAAATCACAATAAATAATTTTTAGAAGAATTAGGTGCTAAACTTGAAAAAGAAAGAGCTCTCACCTTGTGTAAATCATACTAACCTTTAGAAAAATAATTTTTTAAATTAAGAAAAGTCTACATGTGAGTGATTTCCTGTAGAAGTATAAATTTCTATCCCTACAGTATATACTGTATTTTATAAATTTATTTATACCAGTCTTTTTATTTATTTATTTTTTTTATTTCTTAATAATTTTCATTTAACTGTGTTGCTCTCAAAACTGTGTTATCAGTTACTTTCTTTTTGGATGACTTTGTATTTCTTGTTTCTATTTTGCCAAATGTGTGATGTGAAAGGAATATGTTTCAATTTTTTCTCCAAAAGCAGTGACGTCCATACACTTTAATTTTGGACAACTAATGGTTGGAATGTATTTAATCAAGGTATAGTAAGGAACTTTAGTTTATGGTTGTTGAAATGTCCAATAAGGGTCACAATTCTAGCTGTGGTTTTTGAATTTGTTAGAGTTGTTTTGAGAAATGTTTCATTGCAACATTGATGGAAACGTAGCTATATTGTATATATAAACGTGAATATTCTTAAACAAGTTTTTATATACTATGAAATATTTTCTGACATTTATTGTGTTAATATTGACAATTGTTTACACTACCATCATACTTTTCAAATAGTGCATGTGAATGAGTATTTTCCTGCATTTAAATCATGAAATAGTATAAAGAGTTAACTCAATAAATATTTAATCAATGTTGAGATCAACTGTCAAAAATTGGCCTCATATTGGAGAAACATTTGCTTGATAAGATGTTTGGAACATATTTAATAAATGTTGAAATCAAATGTACAATGCCTTCAATCGTGCTTTGATAAGTATTTGACTTGTGCTCAATCTGTATTTAATGAAATATTTAAGGAGTATTGAAATAGTTATGAGAACATATTTAAATTACATGTCAAATATATTGAAAAAGTAATTTTAAAGGTATATATCTAGTTGATTTAAATTTAGAAAAAAATATGTTTTAAAATACTTTTAAAATGTACCTCTTCAAGACTTCTCAAACACTTTAAGAAAGCGTATAATAATGATATGATACATATATATATCATGTCATGGACCTGATTGATTTAAACGTTGGGCTACCTTTCAAAGGAAACTTCTCTCATCATCAGCAATGAGATTGTTGAGAAATTATCATCATTATATACACAGAGGATCGAAATTTAATTACTTCACACCTCCACGGTAAATTGCGGACGTATAAGGAACAAATTCCCATATCAGATAAAAATAGAAAATTTCACACCTCTACGGACAATGTTTTCAGACGTAAAAGTGACACTGATGCATAAACAATCCGTCAATTCCCGTAGCTAGTTATCACAGTCAATTCCCATAACTAGTTATTCCCAACTTGGCCTTTAGTCAAAGCTGGTATCCATATATACATTATACGAGATGCTGTTAATATGATTTTCGTTACTCATTGAATGGACAGTTTCTTTGACTTTCCTCGCAACCATATTTTGTTCATGACTATTACACTCATGTTTTCCCAGTTGAATCTATAGTCAAATTTCCAACTGTGATCAACGATTTCATTTTTTGTGATATCTCCTTTGTGAACTGCTCTGGCATGTTCTTTAGATCGTTGTTCCAGGTTTCTTTTTTATTCACCGATATAGACTGCGTTACAGTCACCACAGGGAATTTTATAGACCACATCGTTCTGCTTCTGTTTTTCAATCCGATCCTTAAGATGAGACAGTATATTCCGTAAAGTGTCTTTTGAATAAAATATACAGCAAATGTTATGTTTACGTAGAATACATCGAAGCATTTCACGGGTTCCTTTTATATATGAAAGATTGACATAGCCTTTGGTTTCATCTGGCTCATTTGCAACAGTACTCTGTATTTTTCTCTGTTCAATATCTGTTCTAACCTTTGTTATTGAGCGCGTCTCGTAATCATTTGCCAATAAGACTGATTATTCACTCATTTTCTTTTCTTAAGTCCTCTAGATTACTAATAATGGTTTCTGCTCTTGTAAAGAGAGAAGATATCACACTTTCTTTGGCATTTTGTTTGTTATTTGAGTGGAAGTTTAGATATTGATCCGTGTGATAATAATATATATATAATTGTTAAATTTTCAACATATTTTAAATACTTTATATATATAATGTAAGAAATTTTGTGAATTCACAAATTTTCGACAATTTCGCAAAATTAAATTCTCACAAAATCTATCAGTTATGATCATTCACGAAATTAAATTCTCACAAAAATTCATTCCCATTTAATTGTTTTTTTTGGTTTTTAATTTAAACATTTTATATGGAAAAACTTTGTACTTCTTAAAGGAGAACTGAGGCTTGGAATTTATTATTTTTCTTAACCATAAAGTTGTCTTATTAATATCTAATAATACTGAAAAGTTCAAAAAGTTTGACCAAAAAAGCTTTTACATACATAAAAATCTCAATAAAAAATTATCATGGTCATTGCAATTACAGACGCTGTTTATGAACTTGCTACTACGGTCGTTTCTGGAACCCACAAAATTGTGACATCATTTTTGTGACTCTTTATGAATGTTTATGTGAAGAGACAAGTGTACTAAAATATTGGATCCAAATAAGCTAAGTAAGTAAAGTCTTAAAGTTTTATTCAAAAGTTAAAATGTATTTATTGTAATATATATAGAGAGAGTATTGAGTATTTTGAAAAAAGCAGAGAATGTCTCGAACGCTCTACTGTAGTGATAGCAAGGGTTCCTTGGTGATAGCAATAGCCCAAATGGAAGACTGGTTAACCAAAGAACGACTTCATATAAAATTATTCATAAAATAATGTTGATATCTTCTTCAACAGTTCTTATGAGTTGAATGTTTATTTTCTGAAGCAAAGAAAACAAAGCAAAGCAACGAAGCAAATGAAGCATAGCAAATAAAACCAACTCTTCTTTTTCTCAGACACTTAACTCATGCTAAACCCAAATAAAGATTCTTGATCAAACTCCATGATGTTTACTTCGTTTACTGTTAGTAACAACAAAATTGTTTTACAAGACAGGCCTCTTCTAAATAATTCTAACTTTTTCTGAACTTTTCTCAAAGGTCGGTTAAAAAACGCGGAGATAGTAAACAACCTGTCCGTTTCAGAGAAAAGTCTTTATGTTTTTATAAAACATTAGAAAATCTTTGATCTTTGA
>JANTOQ010164257.1:0-23479 GCA_027564595.1 Bythotiara depressa | reverse complement strand
ATCGGAAACATCATGTTAGCATTTATTTGGTCTGTGTTATCGGAAACAATGTTAGCATTTATTTGGTCTGTGTTATCAGAAACATAATGTTAGCATTTATTTGGTCTGTGTTATCGGAAACAATGTTAGCATTTATTTGGTCTGTGTTATCGGAAACATCATGTTAGCATTTATTTGGTCTGTGTTATCGGAAACAATGTTAGCATTTATTTGGTCTGTGTTATCGGAAACAATTTTAGCATTTATTTGGTCTGTGTTATCGGAAACAATTTTAGCATTTATTTGGTCTGTGTTATCTTTTATTTTTTCTATTACTACAGGTTATCCAGAGTACATGGCCTTTCCTGAATTCCGTAGAAGGTTTTCTATATTGCTGTCAAAAGAAGACCAGGAATTTGGTCCTGTACCAGATGAGAAACAGGTATGAGTATAAATATGTGTAATAATAATATATAAACTCTCTTAAATTATGGTAAAACTAGTTACCTTCCCATTTCAAAGATACATTAAATAACATACTTTTCCATCATTTATGTAAAGCAAAAGAGCAAATTGCTTAATATGTGTATTGTTTAGTTGGATTGCTTATAGCACACATAAACATGTAAACATGTGAGCAATGGATTTTGCTCACTGTGTCACTCTAGCATCTGTATTTCTTACCAAAAACAAAGACTTTAAAAGGTTCAAACTTAAGTATGTTTAGATTATTTCTAAACTGCATTCATACAGTGTACAGGCTGCATTCATACAGTGTACAGGCTGTTTTTATTTTTGTTTTTAACAGATTTTTATTTTTAATGATCATGGATATTATAGCTACAATATTTATTTTATTTTTATTTCACTAGGCAACAAGTAAGATGATTCAGAAGCTTGATTTGGAGGACAGAACTTATAAACTAGGCTTGAGTCAAGTGAGTTTTCTTTTTTTTAACTTTCAGCTACATAGCTCTTCTTTAGAGAACTTTTCAAATATGCATGTATTATCACAAGACATCAACATAGGAGCACATTTGCATATCACATGACTGACAACACTTTTGAGACACAGACACGTAAACATGATGGACTTGTAAATAGGTCATCCTATGTCAAGTTATATAATGATTCTGACTCATATCTCTTGATTGTGATTCCAAGTCTCTTCCATTGTGCTATGACTCCACCAGACGTCATTTTATTTGTATGCATGCAGACCCAAATTACCCCTACCAAAGTTCTTTGGGAAAAGTTTCCTTTTTATTGAAAATAAAAAAAATGTTTAATTTGATGCATATTTTCAAGAAAATTGACCAGAGAAGTGTCTTTTTTCTCTTTACCAGATTCAGTGTGTGTCAACATTGTTTCACATGTTATACAGTTGTAACTATAAGAATGAAGAAATAACTATCACAATCCATTGAAACTACACAGGTTTTTCTGCAACTATTTTGTGCATGTTACTCTATAACCCTTTAATGCATAAACATACCTCCTGGTTATAATAAAATTTCCATTGGAAACCTTAATAATCTTATGATGAACCAGGGGGTCTAATCAGCTTTTACCAAATTTATTTTACATTATATTTCCAATAATTACCCCCTCCCCTGATAAAGCAAAATAGCAAAGAAATGACCAATGATTCTTTTCAAAGGGACACTATGCATTAAAGGATAATTATTTTTGACAGGTTTTAATTTTTGCATATCGGAAAAGAAAGTTAATCATGTGAAATCCATAGTCTTGAAGTCATGTGACCATTTGTTAAGTTCTATAAGTTTAAATTCTTAAATTTTCAGGTTTTTAAGGTTCATTCTGTCTATATCGTTATTATTTTAAGTAACTGGTATAAACAACTCTCAATTGTTTCTATGCTGCTATTATTTTAGATAAATGGTATAACCAACTCAAAATTGTTTCTATACTAATATTAATTTGAATAACAGGTGTAACCAACCTATAATGTATTTGTGTAATTGGATCAATAATGAATTAATTTAGGTTTTCTTTCGTTCCGGTGTTTTACCACAACTGGAGGATTCTAGAGATGACACACTCAGTGGGACCATAAGTGACTTTCAATCCCTGTGTCGTGGGTACATTGCAAGACAAGGACTAAAGAGGCGAAAGGTGATGTGAATTTATAAACTATTATATGAGACATTATATAGCTGTTTAATTTCAGTAGGTACATACCTTGGAAACAATAGATTTTCAAAAGGTTTATTTTTGCTACAATTTTATATCAGAAGCTTATAAATATCAACAACTTTAATAAGCTTGATTCAACAGCAAGTGAGCAGCCTATAAAATATGCACATGAATGTAGATTTACTTTGAGAATTAAGTAACAGTATGTCTCTCTCGACAATTGGTAACCTTGTATACTGATGTAATTTGCTACCTAATTTGCTACAATTATCTTTGTCTGTATTAGTTTTTGTGATTCATGAAATATTTATCATGAAGATTAATATTGTGGGAAAATGTAAAAAGCCAAAAATAATGAAAACAAGCCTCTCCAAATTTTCTTACCCATATTAAGCCATAGGAACACACATGATACTCGGTTAGTAGTATTGACCACAATTTTTCTTTGTATTATGTTTTATATTAATGTTTGTGATTTCTGAAAAATGTGTCATGAAAAGTAATCATTTCCTGGGGTGTGGGGTGGGGGTAGGGGTGGGGAGGATATGATGACATGATTTGTATGATCCTGTGTTATGTGATAATGGTTTTAGTTAATTTTTGTTGTGCTTCTAATTGATTTTGGGAGTAGAGGTGATTAGCATAAAAATTACACAACAAAACTCTGTTTCATCATTCCTCTGCTATTTATTTTGCTTCCCGCAAATAGCTGTTTCCCCACATCGTTAACAACAATATAATTAAGCTAATTTTTTTAATGATAATTTATGGTGCCAATACCATAAATATAGAAAATATTTCACAAAATCAGAAAGATTGCGAATGTCAAAAATGTTTCAAATTGGATGTCATAAATTTTGACTAATTTAAACTCCCTATTGTCATGGCATCAAAGCAAGTGGGAAGAAGTTGCTAAAGGAAGTAAAAGTTTATATTTCCATGGTAAATTTTCAAAATGGTGTGGAAATAATTTTTAATTGGTGTACGTGTACACATTATTATAATGTCTAATTTATTGCAGAGGACAATAAAAACGCAGTAAATAAATAAAATAACTAATAAATGGCATCTCCCTGGTAATCATAAAGATTTATAGTGTTTTCAATATCTTTATTATTTAGCTACAACATCTGGCAATAAGGTGCGTTCAAAGGAATGTGAGGAAATTTATACTTGTCAGGAACTGGCACTGGTGGAGGTTATATACAAAAGTTCTTCCACTGTTAGATGTTCATCGGACAGAACAAGAACTCAAAAGTAAAATGGTACGTATATTTACATTTATCAATAAAATATGCTTCATTCAACAATAAAATATTTTCTTTAACACATTGCATGGACTAAAACATGTGCGTTATTTGCCAATTTATAGCTGGTACTTGAGTGGTGTAAACATAATTATAATGTAATCTTGTACGACATCTCTTCATTGTATTCATCTCACTAATTTAATAATAGTATGCAATTACTTGTAAATGGGTTGATTACAAGATTTTTTGGAAAAAATATCACCCTCCTAACAACGTAAACATTAATTTCTTACTTTGATTTTAGTCTGAGGTTGGTACATTGTGTAACAAAATAGAGAAGTTAGAAACAGATAAGAAAGCAATCCAAGAAGTGAATGCTAGACTGAAGATGAAGGTAACAGCAATGTTTAGAGCATTATCTTTTTAAATATATTTCATATTTATTATCTGTATTTTTTTATTTGCTAAAATACTGCTAACCAATTGTATAGTTGATCATAACACAACAACTGCCTCCACTGAATGATAAATTTTAGCTACTCTTGCCTCTGGTTAAATTGATATGATCCGTTCAAGTGTAACTACTTTTTAGATTGGTTAATTAATTATTCAAATGCATACATTTACATAAAAACATAGGTACCAGTACATTTCTTTTTTCAAAACAAGGATAACCAGAGGTATGGGATTGAAGTTCAATTATTTTTAACAAGTGGACAATTTAAACTTAATGTTATTTACAAATGGAATTAACACAGTCATTATGGAGAGTGTGATTGGCTCACCCAGTGGACATCCTTGAATAGAGTAATGTTAAAATGTTTTGTAAGGAAATATGATTATATCAATTGTTTGCTAAGTTGCAAATGCAGATAATGAAAAAGAAATGAAAAATTATTTGTTTGTTTAGCTATTTCACTAGTCATTTTTCATTACACACCAAGTCAGTACAAACTTAAACTAGCAATAGAGTGCATAAAACAAGATAAATCACAACTTTTTTCTATGTAAACTTATTAACGGAAATCTTTCTAACTATAGGTATACCCCTAGGTATATCATCGACTTCTTATTGGAAATTTTTATCATTTTATGAAGAACCAGGAGGTCTAATCTGATTTTATTGAGTTGAGTTTTTTCTTATAATTCCAATTATTAATTAGTAAAGAAATGGATATTAATTTGCTTAGCCTCCAGGGACAACTTTAAAAGGTTAAAACATCTCCTTGGTCAAATAATATATTTACCTATGTGTTTGTTTATTTGAAACATTTTTATGCACTTTCATTAAGATATAAAAATTTATAAAAGTTGAAGAAAACGAGCAAGATTCACAAGTTTTATGTAATCTCACATAAACCTTACATTAAGACAGATTTACAAATTAAATCCAGAATAATACCAAAACATTCTGAAATATCTTCAAATTCAAAAACCTATACTTAACAAACTATGACAGTGTTGTGTTAAATTGGATTAAAATTTTCATATCTGCTGTGTTGGATCTGCATGCCCTCAAACTTGATATGATTATCAGGAAATATAAACACATGCTTGCTGCTTTAAGTTGGTAAACATTATACATTGTTGTGACAATGGACGTCAGCTCTAATCTAAGATTAACTCAAAGAAATGAAATAGAAATTACTGTGCCAAAATAAAAAGTTTAAAAGATCTTATCAGATCACAGGTGACATTAGTTATTCAAGGATGATGGCTTGAGGTCTTATTAGATCAGCAAATACGAACTTTATTTTTAAGAAAGTAACAATAGAGTAAACAAACTGACCATATATATTTTTAAATATCAGATCTTCTAAAACTGTAGCATAGTCTGTATGTATACTAAAGTTAAATGGGAATGATCATACTGTTTTGACAGGTTGTTGTATGGTTTCCAGATTCAGGTGCACTCTTTTAATGTTTTTGTCACCATTTTAAGTTTAATTTATAGTGTATCAATAACATTAATTTGCATGTAAATTGGCATTAGACTTTGTTGTGTTTATCTGTTATATGAAATGAGATTACCCTTTTTTAATGTTCTTAAACGTTTCTTGTATTGATAGATCTTAGTTGCTTGATGTAGTTTATTATAAGTACTTGCAGAAAGAGAAGTAAGTGCATTTGTTTTGTTAATATTAAAAGTCAAACCTTGGTTCATATTATAGGTACAAGAAATATCTTCCCAGTTAAGTGAGATTCATACATCTGCATCTGGAGCAGATGAACTTCTTGCTCAAGAAACTGCAGAAAGGTTACGGTTAGAAACGGAATTAGAGATGGCTATGGTATGTTTTGTTACTTATTTCATTAGCTGACACATGCATAATACAAGAATTTTATTTTGACTGCTTGGTGGAGCGTTATTTACTGTTTAAACTAGTACTTTTGAATTTGTTTATTTACTGTTTAAACTAGTACTTTTGTATTTGTTTATTTACTATTTAAACTAGCACTTATGTATTTTGTTTATTTACTTATTTTTTATTTGTGAGAGCTATAATTATTAATGACTTGTCTCTTTCAAAGTCGGTTCTTAGTTTATGGCTCCAAATATCTTTCCTTGTGGAAAGGCCCTGTGTGACATATGCAAGTTATAGAAAACATACGTTAAATTTGAAACAAAAAATGTGTGGTTTTCCCCAACAGTTTTAAATAAAATTACAGAGAAAGATTTCACAATTTCGATAATATTATATTTTCTTATTTATTGTTACGTAAATTCATATTTTAATTACTTCTTCTGAGGAATCCAACCTTAATTTTAGTCATAGCTCCAGATGTCTTTCCTCAACAAATAAAACAACAGGTGTTTTCATTTATGTCTGTTCAAAATAGAGGGGTAAAATATAAGACCATTGCTCAAGAGAATGCTTCTACATGTCCTCAAAAAAAATGCACAATCTTTCTTAAAATATCTCCTACTTCCTACATTAAAGGTCAAGTTTATCTTGTTATCATAAATATTAAGTATACAATATTTTTTTACTTAAAAATAATGCCTTTAAAATTATTAATGTTTACCTCCACTGAAAATAAAACAATCATTTTTCTTTTTGCCCACAGGGTAACCCAATGTAATCAAACATGGAGATGTTTTACGTTTATTCGTGCTAAAATAATATTGTTTTGTTTGTGACAGGAATACAAGGTAACATATTGCCTGGCGTTACATGTCTTTCATTTCTTAAAACAATATTGTCAAAGGTTCAATTTCAGGACATTAAGCTTATGACCTTTAATATATTTTTAAAAAAAAGGTATCAGCTTCAAACATTGTATATAATTACCTTGAAAACATTCAAAAGCTTCAAAATTTGTCATGACTCAAACATTTCAATGTTTTTTTTATGCATGTACCAGAAGACATGTTTGTAGTGAGTATCATCTACATTTGGAAAGTTATTTTGTACAATTTGTTCTTGACATTTTATATTGCTAATTAGAGACATAAAGTATGATGTCTTTGCATTTGGAGTTATTAAGCAGAGATCTACTTTATATTACACAGGAGTGTTTGATTATATTATAGCAAAATTTCATTTAACTTTGAAGTTTAATTTATACTTTAATATGGTGTGATTACAGAGCAATGTTATATTATATTGCTGTTATTTATTAATTAGTAAGAATGTTTTTTTACACTGTATACCTAGCTACACACGACGCATACTCTCCAAACTTCTTTAGTTGCTTTAATATGGTGTGATTACAGAGCAATGTCAATAACTTTCAGAAGGCTAGGATTGTGATATATATTGCTGTTATTTATTAGCTAGTTAGAATGTTTTTTACACTGCATACCTAGCTAGACATGCATACTCTCCAGAAGAAACTAGGATCTAAAATGCCCTAAAAGACCTTTTTGGAAAAAAGATTTTTGTATTTTGCTATCTACTGGTTAGCTTTAGTTTTTATAAATATTTTACAAATTTTGTTCCCTTGTTATTTAAAGGAACCTTTCACTCAGTTGCTCAACTTTATGTAGTAGCCTGCTTAAACTATGTTTTACCTACAATAATCTATCCATCATTCAGGTATTTATCGTAACTGATTCTTGGACTTACTTCAGGTTAAGCTCATATGTTTATACCGTCTGACATTTCATTATGGAATAAGGTGCCAACTTTACCAAAATGAAATGCTACAAGTGATTCCAAAGTGCCAATAAAACTTTCAAGAATAATATACTCCACTGCAGTGTTTATGTGTTTATGTGAAGGACCTTAGCATATATAATTTTAGGAGATAAGTAATTTCTCCAGTATAATTAGTAACAAACATTGCAGTGTTTATGTGAAGGACCTTAGCATATAGTTAAGGAGATAAGTAATTTCTCCAGTATAATTAGTAACAAACATTGCAGTGTTTATGTGACGGACCTTAGCATATAGTTAAGGAGATAAGTAATTTCTCCAGTATAATTAGTAACAAACATTTTGCATCAAGATTTCTAAAGCATTGTCCATTTTATTTTTGATTTATATTAACAATTCTGGAATAAAAAAACACAGAGAGCGAAGTAACCAGAGAAGGAAGACAACAGAACAAGCATTATCTGATTGTTTTGGAAAGTTTTCGTTGTGGTTACTAAACGTTTTATTTACCTTAACTATTGGTCTTGCTAACAATCTGGTTTATTTGCTTCTAAAGTAATAACTGTTATAAAATACACAATGACAGATGGGCGTGGCTAATGATGAGTGTTGAAAAAGATAGATTTTTGTGGTATACACAACCAAGTGATCGTGTTTGTAGTGACCACTTTGGTTGATAAATTGATAACTTTAGCTAGCTCTCACCCTGACCTGATGCTACCTTGTGTCTTGATTATGAAAAGCAACATGTCCATCAATGAAGAACTTTGTTCAATGAATCATGCACAAGAACAAGAAAATAATATTTCTGCTGATCAGATACCATCACTAGACAGGTGATTTTGGATTTTGCCATCAGTAGCTATGTTCTAACACATACAAAACTCAAAACATGGAATAGGATATTAAGTATTACCTTCTTGAATCATTGGTCTAATAGTTACCAAATGAATCAATACAAGATCATCTCCCTGTAGTTTTTTTATTATTATTATTATTTTTTTAAGCTGGTCATCACTGTCTCAGATGCGTTATTGATTGTAGCAATGTTTTTAATGAGAGAACAAAAAATTTAAAAAGTGCAGGCTCAAACTTGGTGATATTACAAAAGTCATAACATTAGATTTTTTATCCATATTTTACCAAGTGGTTAACATTTTTATCTGAATTTTATCCCAGGGAGCCTCAGATACAGACATTTGTAATTGATGAAATTATGACAGAGATTAAGGGAGAACTGTTAAATTGCTTCATTTTTGTACCCTTAATGTCCCACCTGGTACTCACGCAATAGCTAAAAAATTACTTTAGTGAATGTAAAAAGACCTATAGAATTTTAAAATCTGTTTTACCTATCAACGTGTTTCATCAAGTAAATTACATTTTTCTTGTTTGTGATGGCTCTGTATTCTAAAGCCAGATCCAGAAAGTCCCAAACATGGACTAAAAAATCTTAAAATGGCTATTTTTCTAGCTCCCCGAATCTTTAAAAACATATTTGTTGTATATTTTCATTGTACCTTTGTCTTAACTTACAGAATAAATAAATAAATAAATAAATAAATAAATAGAATAGGACCTCTGAATAACACCTCACAATTGCAATTGACTATATCCAGTTACCAGAACCTAAATTATGTGAATTTATGGCAATGCTAATAATATGTTTAACCAGGTGCTCTATAGGGTAATTTGATGAGCTAATTAACATATACTAACATATATTATTATCAGTCAACTTTCATTTGGTCAGTAAAATACACATTGAATATTTGCAATCCTACTATATAATGCATGGTGAATTTTCTCATTTTTATAAATTTTTGTATTTTCACAATTTTTATTTAATTTTTCTGATTTTTACCATAATGGTAATTGTAATAAATGGTTGGATGCTGAAATCATGTAAAGTAAATCAATCAATAAAAGTGAGCATTATAATAATGAAAACAATTAAAGTATCACTAAAGGCATAGATTTAATTGATCTATTAAGAGTGGTCTGTCATGCTCTATGACTAGGATCTCCATCAAGGTATCAGACAGGCCACTTTTCCGGCCTAGGCCGGAGGTTCCAGCTGCTGAGCTTTCGTTGGTTTGGTCTTTCCAGCTTGAAACTTTTTAACAACTGGGCCAAATGTTTTTAATCTTTGTAATTAATCCATTATAAGATTAAATAAAAGAATAGCAACGTAATAATAAACACATGATTTGTCAAGCCCTTGCTTCAACCACCGTTCATATTTTACCCCTGTTTTATGTATATATAAGTTGTTTCGTTGTCTGTCTGATTCTTTCTAGTCTTCAACCAGGGGGTTCCCAAACACACACAAATAGACGTTAAATACCATGTGTATGGTTATTAACTGCTTTGGAAACCTTCCAAATTTTCTGGGGCTGTGCCACTGACCCAACTGGGGGCACTTACAGTGCACACCTAGGCCCCCAGCTGCTCGCAGCTTGCTTCGTTCACATTCGTTCAGGGTGGAACAAATATTAAGTGGCATGTCTGAGGTATGTTTTAAAGTCATTAAGCTCATGACTAAGGATACAAAAATTATCGTAAGACTGAGGAGAGCAAACACAGCGGTAGTCTGGAAACCAATTTGCACTTGTTTTTCAGTTAAATGTGGACTAAACCAATTATTTTGACAAACATACTGACTTTGACTTTGACTTTGATCAACATCAAGTGACAAATCCAAATAGAGCGGCTAATTCAAGTAGTTGACATAAATAGTGATGAAAATTAAGATGACATACTGTAGACAGATTACAAATTACTGTGAAGAATGAATCATTTTCATTTTCCAAACACTTGAGCCAAAGTATTATCATTTTTCATATTTTGCTACTAATGGACCTTTAATGCTTAGTGATTCTACTATGGATTGTTTTTTCAGGTCAATTTGTTTAAATTTGAATTCTCCATATTAAAATATGTAACTATGCAGAAATGGTTTTAAGCAAAGATGGCAGGTAGATAAATCCTCATATACCTTGTGGGGCACGTGAAAATTTAGAAAATAATTAAATAAATTAATATTGAGTAGATTTTTTTAAAGGCATATGTAATTAAATCATGAACTGGCATTTTGCTAATTAAATTAAATACCTGCAATTGTTTATAATGACATGATGAGTAAAATTTCTGCATGAAAATGCACATTTTTAAAGGGATGTAGAACAAAAACTAAAAGTTAATAAATGATGAAAATATGAGTTTGATATCATGTTAGTCTTTGTACATTTGAGAAGCAGTATTGATGAAATTCATATTTTTGTAGTAGAATGAAGGTTTTGGGACATTTTAATATTATTATGTAACAAATTTGTATTGAAGGATTTCACACCTTATCAGTTAAAATAATATATTTAACCAAATTAAAATAAATGCATGATAATGAAAAATGTAAGAATAAATATTTATTAGATACTATATTATATTATATATTATTATATTTATTTCTTATAGCAGTTAAAAATCAGTTGGTTCAGAATTTCCTCACTTGGCCGCACAATTTATTCTTCACATATATAACCAACAGTTTTTTAACTGATATGGCATGTGCCATCTTATCCACATAGTAGGATTGAGAAATTCTGGCTTGTGTTAATGAATTTGCTCGACTTAATCTGACAGCTCTGAAATGCAACAGTTGTACATGAGTGAATTACTTAAATAAAATAGTTTTAAAGATGGTGCAGGCATTGATTTTAGTTTATGTTTAGTCTGATATTATGACCCTGTATCAGAAAGTTGAGTATAATGTCTCACTATTGTTTAGATGGAGACTGCCAAGTTAAGGAGGCAATATTCTGAACTTGAAGATGAGATATCACAAATGTCCAATGTAACCAATGGGGTATACTATGGTGATGGGATTGATACACAAGAACTGGAAGAAAATGGTAGGTTGAGAAATAAATTTCCTAAGATTATATGAAATATGAATATGCATGTTTATACAGTAGTCCTATCAATGCTTGTTAAGTTTCCAATGTAAAAGTTTTAAATGATAGTAATGATTTTATTGCTATCTATAGGGGATATTCTATAACTGGTATTCTTGTAGCAGTATAAAACCTTATGTTTTGAAATTTAAAAAAATAAATACACTAGTAAAATCTGGACCCTCTTTTACCTTGGAAAAGGGCCTGATCTTTATCAATCACATCACATTGCTGCCTGACCAAATTACAAATCCAAATCCATATTGTCCAAATTGGTGGCCAATAATTTTCAGACAGTGGGAAATCTAGGAACCAGAGGGTGGGTTCTAGTAGATGAGAAAAATAGCACTTGTGTGATTAACTTTCCTTAGTATACTTACTACATATCAAATTTGAACATTTTAACAAAAAGTGAAATTTTCCCAAGGAATTATCTGAAGGTCTTTTTAGCTAGAATAGGACTGATAGGACACACCCATTGTTGTTTGCAATCAGAAATTCATTTAGCTAATCACACTTTTCTTCTCATGGCTACAAAGTTTGCTGTTTTAAGTGAAGATCTTTTAAATGATCATTATGTATGGATAAATTTAATATAGAAAGAGGGGTAGGGTGGAAAGAACTTGTTGTCATGAAACATTTTTAATGAACACGTAATGAGTGCTAATTGTGCTCTCCAATGTCATGATTTCCATCCCTTCACTAATTGGCAAGATTTCGTCCCATAACCTCAGGTTTGACAACAATGTCAATGCACGATGTCAATACATGCCTGTGCTTGTTTCTGTGTGCACTATGTATGTTTTGTCATGATTTATTAAATAAACCTTTTTATGCATTTATTTTTATGCATTTATTTTTTGGTCTTCTTGCAGACCATTTTTCTACATATTTTCTGGTTATTTTTTTATGTGCTATCCTGTTTGACATTGCTCTTATTTTGTGTACTATTTCTATGCACTACTTTTTGTTTTCTATTACACTCTTTTTTAATATAGCTACTATTTTGTGCACTTAGTCAAGTCTCATTTGTTTGTTTTACGGAATTTATAATCAACCATTAAATGAAATTTTTCAAAAAAATAAATGAGAGTGATTTATCCCAAAATTCAAAAAGTGAAAAAGTACAATGGCCTCATGTTTTCTAGTTGAAAATTATATCATCGGAAAGCTCATGTTCTGAACCCCAAAACTATTTTTAATTTTGGGTTAGTGACAAAAAAATCAGGAAAATGTGTTACTTACACATAAAAATGTTTGAAAAACTATCTCACCCCTCTTTATTCATTCATATCTCGCGATCAAAACAATTTAAAGAAAAAATTGAGACACGGATTTGTAGAGTAAAAATCACTGATTCTTATGCAACAATTTCCCAATTTTGCCTTGCATCTTTTCACTCTTCAAAGTTAAGTAATGGCATGAAAAAATGTTTCTGAGAAACAGCATTTTAAAGTTTAGTACCAGTGAATAAACTTAAAGCAAAGAAATGATTAACATTGCAGCTGATTATGTCCCATGAGGCAAGTTTGTTTACTCGTCTTTTAGTATGGTTTTGTAATTTCTTACAATAAGTGGTAATTTTTTACAATATAAGAAAGAAAAGGAAGGAAAAAATGTTCGTTACCATAGTAACAGTTAGTACAAATGTTAGGAAGATTAATCTTTCTTTGCAAATAATTTTTTTAAGTACTTTTTCTTTATTTTGGAGCTTTTCTGGTGAGAAATTTATATTTCAAATTTTAAGTAAATATATAATAGTCTACACAAAATAAACTTTTAAAGTTATATAAAAATTTTAATTTTGGCAAAAATATTGATTTAAAGGTTATGTGTACCCTTAATATAATTATACCGTATGGTCTTAGTTTGCTTTTGTTAAGACTTGTGCTTCTTGTGGGTCCATAAAGCAAGAAAAACGTTGATATTTTTTTCACAATATTTTGCAAACTAAATAGTGACATTATGGAAGTAGGAACATTTTTGTCCCTTTACTGTTAAACCTTGACACGCTAACTAGTATGAGGATATATATATAGATATATATTTTTATTTTTATAAATTTTGTATTATTTTATTTTTAAGCAGCAAGAATACTTACTCACTGAACTATTCTATTTACAAGCCATCATGATTTTAAAATTGTAATATGACCACATTATTATTTATTAATATTATAAGTAAAATAAAAATTTCCAATGTTAATGATGTAGAAAAATATTTCTATTTGAATATACAATCACTCAGGGGGCGAAAGTACAAACAAAGTTTTTGTTGTATACAGTTGTTGTTAATGAATGTTGGAAAATATTAATGTTCTTACAAAATATATATGTATGTGGATATCTTTGAGACATTACTGGCAATTGTATTGAGCAACATAATAAAGTTGTTATTGGAAAGTTGTTATGAATATCTTAAAGTATTTTTATGCATATATATCTGCTGGAAATAATAAAGATCTTATTTAAAAACCAGAATGAGTTACAACTTTATTTTCCAGGTATTTCCTCCTATAAACAACCCCCTGGAAAAACAATTGCAAAGAAACTACAAGTAACATGATTCCTTTCCAGGTGGTATTGTACATGAAAGTTATGAGCCATTATTTGCTTCCATATTGTATTGTATAAAAAATTCATGTTTGGATTATCACTGAGTCATCTTCAGGCAGAATAAGTAAGAAAAAATAAGCAAGCAATGGTAAATTAAAAATTTTAATTTAGTTTACAATTTCAAGTTATACTATATCTTTTGTAACTTATTCTTAAATTTTAAACCTAATTGTTGTTTTTATTAAAATTATCATACAGTTTGTGATATTACATCCATAATATATTTGTACTGTTAAATAGCTTGTCTTTATATTATACTGATATTTTGTAATATAAGCAAAGCATCAAGTCGTCAGCAGCTTTGGAATTGGGTTGATGATGTAAAACCTATTGTATTAAAATAAAGTTTTACAGCCAGTGATGTAAACATAACCTAAAAACTTGAGCTCATGAAAATAATGATAGGATTAGTATACGACTAACCGTTGGTATTATTTTCTAGGCTGCAACTGTGGCATAATTTCATTTCTTGTTTTCAAATTATACAGTATAAAAATTATTGATGATATTTTGATGATGTCAGCAATCTTATATACAGCTTTTCTATTACATTTTATTAAGATATGTGAATATCTGTTTGCAAATTATATTCTAGGTTTGTGGGGTAAATGGAACAATAGATGTTAGGAAATTTTATTTTAAAGAAATATATAATGTAAATAATATATCAAGAATACTTGGGGAAGAATACTTTATTTTCTTTAGAAGCTATTTTGTTATTTTCAGGATAAAGAATGTTATTAGATTTTCAAATTCCCAGCATATATAATTTTTTTTTCTTCAAAACTTCTCACATTTAGAGAGTATGAATATTAAAGAGGGCTTATAAATAAATTTCAATTTCTTACTTACAGTATTTACAAAACAGGGTTAACTTCTTTCTGTGTTATTTATTAAAAGTTATGATTTTAATATATAATTTAAATCATTTAAATCCTGTTTTGCATGCCTATGCGAAAACCTAGATGCGGCATGTATTGTTCTACCAAAAAGTGAGATTTTTTTATACTCATGTAAAACATATGCTTTAATGATTCAATGTGTGGGCTTGTTAAACAGAAACATTAGTGGGCCCTAATGTTTTTCAACACTGTTCAGATAGCATGACATTGAGAAGCTGGTGTTGTTATGATTTTGAAGAAATATTAGAATAAAAAGGTATACTCATGAGTTAAAAGTGTAAGTTTGCCTTTCCATGTTTTCAGATAATGTTTGGCGTGAGAAGTATAAAGCTTTGTCTCGAGAATTCGAAAACACTCGAAGAAAAATGACAGATCAGGCTGAAGAAGAAATCCAAGAGTTAATGAATCAGAAGAGAAATAGTGAGAAGGCAGTAAGTCCATCTAAGTACTTGATAATCTGACTAGTTCTTTTAGTAAGTCATCTTATTTTGCTTTGCATTCATTCTTTTGATAAGTCCATGCAAATATTTATTATTTTGCTTTCAATCAATCCTAAATATTTAAATTTATGAACACTCTGGGCGACTCCATGGCACTTTTCTTTTGAACTGGAGTGCAAAACAAACAAACTTACCAAAAGAATTATACAAAGAGAATTGCTATTTTATTGTTAAACATTAAGAGATTAAAAATGTTAAGAGACAATCTACACAATGGGCAAGATTTTTATTTTTGTCAGTCTTCATCTAGCAACTTGGGGTTTTTTAGTTGGCTCCTTCACAAGTATTTGCTCTGTTAGACTGTCTATTCTTAAAAATTATTTTTTTAAAGTGGCCAAAATAAAGAAAATGTTTTTCATATTGCTAACATGTTTGTGATTGTGGTTTGTTATAAACCAAAAGTTACTCAATTCTGTTGTCAAAACAATCTGAGTACTTAAAAAAATAAATGATACATTGTTTACTGGGTGTATTTATTTGTACTTATAATGGGTTCTCTAGAAACAGGAAATTCATATGAAGAAAAATTATAATTACATGTGGTTGATGAATGACCTTTGTACTTCTGGTTGAATTCCTACAAAACATTATATAAATATAAAAATAATTTAACTAACAATCATAAGCTAATTAAAGGAAATGCTAATCACTGTTGCTAATTATTTGGTTACAAACAGTCATAATTAGATTAATAATTAATAATTAGCTTAAAGTAATTAATTTTGTGTGGTTTATTAACAAAATCCTGTTAGAAGAAAAAGATAGAGTTGTAGTGAAGGAAAAGGTATTGGTAAGGAACATCGTGTTGTTATTTATGATAATAATTCTCATACATACTTGTTGTCAAATAATTTATAGAGCATTAAGTTTTTAAAGTTTTTTGAAGTAATGTTTTCATAAGTTAAGTAAGTAACTTACATCTCAAAATTATGTATCGTATTCACTTTGTTAATTCAGCTTGCTGAAGAACGTGCTGATACAGATGAAGTTCGGCGACAACTAAATAATACAAAAAGAAAGCTAAACAAATCTCACGCTGAAATGGAAGATATGAAGCTACTGATGGATAGTGTTCAAGGTCGAAATTCTGAACTGGAGAAGAAGCAAAGGAAGTAAGTTTTAATATCATAATTATTGTTTAATATAGAAGTATTATAAATGAAATAAATACCAGAATCAGTCAAATATTTAAAATTTTGTACTATTGAAATTTTTCATTAAGTTATAACATTTATTACTTCATTCAATTGTTTTTGTTTTATAATGGCTCGCAGTGGAAATAATTCCATGACTATATGTCTTGTTAATTTTTCTGGGACTAGCCACTTTATGTTATTATTAGTATTAGTTTGATTTTTTATTCATGTTTCCGTTTATGTGGATCTTATAAAGTTTGAATAATCTAAAATTACATGGTGATAAGCTCGTTAAGATATTGATTAAATAAGTGACAAGAATATCAGTTTACTTATTCGAGAAAAAAAGTCTTCCTACCCAGTAGTATTAAACAATATATCCATTTTCTGAGAAAATTAAGTTTGTTCCACATGGTACTATAAATGTTTGTAATATTTCTATTACTGTTCTTCTCAACTGGTGTTTTATCATTTTAATATATTTAGGTTTGATCAAGAAATGCATCACCTGCATGATGAGCTGGAACAGGAAAAATCTCTTTATGATACAACACAGCGAGAAAGAGACAAATACAGTGCTGATAAGTATACATTACAAAATTCACTAACTGAGCGTGAAGATGAAATAGTTCAGTTGAAAAGAAAAATTGATCGTTTGAATGAGGAGATTGATGAGTACAGTGTATCAGGAAAAGCAGATGTAGAGGTAATAAACTAACACTTCTTCTGCAATGTTTTTATGTTGTTGTTGTTAGAGACAGGGATTGATGACAAACTTGTACATAGATGTGACTTAGAACATTTCTTCATAAAAACTACTTGCGAGATTAGTGAGCAATGAGATGGACTTACAATCCCTGGTGTTATAAGCTCCAATCACCAGACTCTTTGTGGTTTGTACAATATACTAATAATTTTCCTTTTAAAAACTGTTCTTGTACCATTGAAAAAATAACTGTGCTTGTACATTTGAAATAATAACTGGGTTGTACCTTTGAAAAAACATAACTGTTCCTGTACCATTGAAAACATAACTGTTATTGCACCATTGAAAAATAACTGTTCTTGTACATTTGAAATAATAACTCGGTTGTACCTTTGAAAAAAGATGACTGTTCTTGTGCCATTGGGAAAATAACTGTGCTTGTACATTTGAAATAATAACTGGGTTGTACCTTTGAAAAAACATAACTGTTCCTGTACCATTGAAAACATAACTGTTATTGCACCATTGAAAAATAACTGTTCTTGTACATTTGAAATAATAACTCGGTTGTACCTTTGAAAAAAGATGACTGTTCTTGTGCCATTGGGAAAATAACTGTTCTCGTACCTTTGAAAACTGACTGTTCTTATTGAATGAAATGTGCTCTCTTTTAGAAGAAAAACATTGACCATTATAAGATTGTGTTCTAGCACACTTTTGGTGCAAATGCAGTGGGAGTGAAACAATTAGAAGCAGTAAACATACATATAAACATTCTTCTCATTATACTCTTCATTTCATTCAATTAATACCTCAGTATTTCTAACAATTAATGTTTCTTCATAGCTTATAACATATAAACGACAGATCCGTGAAAGTGAAGTGAAAATCCAGGATCAGGAAGAGGAACTTGATGAACAAGCAGGCCAGATCCAGCAATTAGAACAGGTAAGAACAAGCTTATACAACCCATCATTCTATTTAATGTCATGAAAATAAGTACAGCTTTTTTTACCATTGCAATGAATTATTTCTTTTCTATTGTGAATAAACCTTCTTTTGGCTTATGCCAATCAAGACTGCTTGAAATGGAGACTATTGGAAGTTAAATGCAATGAAAATATTTCATGTCAAATTCCTTGACGCAAATTGTTTTAATAATTTTATGCAGAATAAGTTTAACTTGTAAGCTTAGAAATTAAAGGAGCTATTTCAGAAACAGCAAAAATATATAAACACTTTATTAAAAATTGGCATACAGCCATTGATAACTTAAATCTGTAACAGTCTATATCACAAACTACCAATCTAATCAATGAGGCCAAAGTGAGGTAGTTTTCTTCTCTTCATGAAAAAATAAATCACCCACATTATTGGCCTGAAGGTATCTTGCTTCACCAATTCTCATAAATAATAATGTGTCAGAAAAGATTAATTTTATCAACGATTTCTTGGCAAATCAGTGTACATTGATTCCAAACATGAGTACTGTACCTGATTTCTTTGTGGCATTCATTAAAATATTAAAAATACCATTTTTAATGAAAATGAAATGAGATCTATCATTCATGAAGAGATCTCCACCTTAATAAGTTACATGGTTGTGATGGTGTATCATAGGAATGGTAAAAATGTGTGGTGAATCAATAATTATTCTTTCAAAATATTTTGTAACTGCTATTAATCTGGTTATACCCTGAACACTGTATGTACCTCCCATTTGTGGGGAAATAATGAAAACTTCTATATAAAATACCATATATCAATGATAATAGTCTTTTCTCACAATCTGAATTACAAACAAAAGTAAAATGAAATGAGATTGATCATTCTTGCTATTACACCTTGATTACACTTGTCATTACACACAAAATATATTAAAACTTTGATACTTGTCATCCTCTTGAAACCCATGGTATATTGCTTATTTCTCAATAGCATCTGTATTAATTAGTTTAAGACAAAATGTATAAATTCACAACTTCTAAAATCTACTGTTTGTCCACCACACCTATAGTGACCTTGTTATCTATAGTTTGTTGATATATATATATATTGATATTGATATTGATATATGAATATATAGTATGCATACCTATAAATTTAGTAATGGGAAGTGGGACAGAAAAACTCCTATGCCCGTGATTTAGTTTTTTTAATGATGTCATTTTCCTGTTTTTGTAGTGTATTATTCATCATTTTCTTTTATATAAAGACTATCACTCTCTGTCATATAGGCTAAGTTGAGGTTAGAAATGGCGAATCAGAGAGAAAAGCTACAGTTCCAGAGAGATTTGGAAATGAAGGATGAAGAAATAGGACAGATAAAGGCTGACCACCAAAGAAAAGTAAGCTCTCCTTTCAAAAAAAAGTAAGCTCTTCTTTCAAAGAAAAGTAAGCTCTCCTTTCAAAAAAAGGGAAGCTCTCCTTTCAAAAAATATTATCTACCAAGGTATATTCTAGAACTTTAAGCCAGAATCTGGTAAAAGTGAAAAGGACACTTGATGGTCAAGTTTTTTCAGGAATTTGTAAAAAGGAGCCCTTTTTGGAATTTCAGAAGGGCAACATCTGAAATTAAGATCCTTATTTGGTCTAGAATTGGGCCTGTCTAACATGTCACAATATTGAATCTTACTTGACCATTTTTATTGTCATAACTGGCAATAATATTGTAACTATTTTAAAGCTCTTTGTGATGGTTACTGTTGTCAACTAATGATAAAATTCCTGGTTTCGTAGGATTTACATGTTCTTTATCAAAATACAATGTAATAACAAATTCAAAGATAAATCACAACCTTCTGAGATTGTCTTTAATAAACTTGGCTATCTGTAGCAAAGATTTTGAAGCCATGTTATTAAATTCAGTATTACAATTGTACCAAAATGTAAATAAATAATTTAGTGAAGGTTTTACAGGGAATAACAAGAAAATGCTTGTAAGGAGATTTTAAATATCTGATGTAATGGTATGTGACTGGAAAGACTGGTATCTAGTATCGTGAACATTTAATAAACATTTTTTCTCTGGCTCTTCAGATTCGTACTTTTGAAGAACAACTTGATGAAGAAATCCAAGCAAAAGGAGAGATAGCACGGGTAAGGAATGAAAATGATAACATTTACCTATTTGTTTGTGACATACATAATTGACACGTTTGTGTCATTAAAACACTCACAAGTTTCAGATTACTTCGAAAGGTTAATTACTCTTTAAAGTTTTCTTTGCTATACAAATTATAAATTATAAAATGAATGACTGAGACACATTTGCCTTTTACCATAATGATTTAACATGTCCATATTATTGTTGAGCAAGTAATATTATACACAATCTTCAATTTAATTGAACTTTATTCTTTGTTATTGTAGGTGAAACGTGATTTAGAGCGTCGTGTTTTTGAGCTTCAAAATTCTGTTGAGGATGTTGATCATGGGACAGAAAGAAGGTTAAGAAAAGAACTAAAGAAATTAAGAATTCTTTACAAAGATGCCAAGAAAGCCCTGGATGGTCAGGTAGGCTGTTTATGTGCAAGAACCAAAAAGATTACAAAGAAATATATAACTCCCTTTACACAAAAACATTGATCTTGCTGTAGAAACATTTTTGAGTTTGAATATATGCAGCATCTAATATTAATTCACAAGTAACAGTGAGAGTAAAATTAAAAGGTAACCGTGTGCAGTATGTCAGCAGTATCGATACTGCATTTTCATTGCCAATTATTAAATATTTTGCGGGAATATATATTGTTACCATTTCAGTGTCTGCGAAACATATGTGAGAACTGAATTAAGATACTGTTTGGACATAATGTTTGTTTCACATTCCAATATAAGATTATTCCTTTAAATATTTTCCATAGTATATCCATTGTAATTTAATGAATATTTTTGACTGTTTAAGTGTCCTTGTCTCGACAATCATAATTGTTTAATTTCTTTTCATGGACAATTTTCATTGCATAGAAATACAACTTTTGAAAAACTGCAGAAAGATTATGTACCAAAATTTTGGAGTTATTTCTATGGTTCTTACCCCTTTGTCGAGAAGATCTTTAATAACTTTTGAGGGGAAAAATATTTATTTAGTGTCAATTAGGGCTTGCGTATCTCCTGAAAATAAACATAAAGAAGAAATAACATCATGCTGTATGAGTGCATTTTAAGAAAGTCAGGAAAACAGTTTTATGCAAATCTCCAGAAGACACCGTAAATTAAAGCAGATCAACCATTATGATGCCATATTACATCACTGCTTGATAATAATGATATGATATTTAACCAATGGTAATGTGTCATTTTTGTTTTTTCCTTCACTTTAGTCAACAAAAACATCTGATGAAACTGAAGCAAAATCTTTAAGGAACCTAGTAAGTTATTCTTGCTTGTTCAAATATTTGTGGACTGTATTTTGTGAAAGATGGAATCAAAATGCAATCCATATATGATTTTAAAAGTAATGTTATTCTTATACAAGTTCACCCAATTTTAAGATGCATGTATGTAAAACAACTTGATGAAAGAAAAATTAAAAAGTCAAACAAATCCAACATATGTCTTTCATATTTTAAACATATCTTGAAATTAATTTGGCTATTACTGTTTCAGTATTTTAAACATTTTTGATATTAATGAGAATAGAAGAAAACATCTTTGTGTCATGAAAAAAGAAATGAGCTTCTAACCTGTAACAGATCGATTTTTAACATCCAAATTTCTGAAAATCTAAAAATGTTGTTTTATAATGGTACATGTGTTTAGGATACAAATGTTGTTTAGTAAAGGTGTTTAGGATATGGTATTTTAATTATCCATTGGTATTACAAAAACCATCTTGTCAAACAAAGACTGTTATAATAACAGTTTATTGTTGACCTATAACCTAGTCTGTTTAATTTTCCAGAGTTTGTAATACAAATAAATTTTTATCAAGATCATAAATCTACTCGACATAGATTTCAAAATAATTTGGATCAAAGTTTCAGCAAAGTAACAACTTACTTCACATAGAATAACATTCACATCTAAAAAAATAAATTTTTTCTGTACAATCCAGTAAATGTTAAGATTAATAAAAAGTGGTTAAAATCTCCTGGTAACTACTAACATACCCCCTGGAACATTCAAAATTGGAAGAGCCTGCCTGGTAATCTCCATCTATGAGCCTTTGTAGATAAAAAGTAAATAAAATGGAATATTCCAGTCTTGCAATTTTGTTCTTTGAAGGAAAACCATTCTAAGAATTTTAGTTGTATTTTGTTGTCCAATGCTCAATCAAGCAGAAAGGCTAATTGAATTATAACTCACATCGTCTCAAAATCTAAACAAATATTTATGTGAGAAACATTGCTTTATTATAGCTAGAAGATGCTGAATTTGCAAAGCACATGGCATTAAAAGCAAAAACACAAATTGAAACTGACCTGGAGGAACAAAACCATCAAATTGATCATTTATCAAAAGCTAGAGATTCAGTAAGTCTAACAACCATTTTTCTGTTATTTTGAAACTTGAAGTTGTTACAACTTTATATTTGTTTAGTTCTTTTGCATACAAACTATTTTGGTTAAAATTCGCCTACTCCTCCATAGTGTAAATATACTATTCCTCCATAGTATAAATATGCTATATTTTATTCTACTTCCCTTTGTTCTTTATAAAGGTGAGACATAAATATAGTAACAAGAAAATGTGTCAATCCATTATGTGGTATGTATTGATGTTTGGAAGTGAGGAATGAAAATAACTCATTAAGAATGTGGATTATTTAATTGTCAAAAGCTAAATGTGTGTTATTTGTCATTCATTGTGTTGAATGATTGTGTTTAATTGTAGATTGAAGAGAAATGTTTATCATTGTCACGTGAGAATGCAGAGCTCCAATCACGTGTTGATGAAGCTGAAGATGAAATTGAAGACGTAATTAGAAATAATAAACAGTTGAATATACAGGTAATTAGTAATTATATTAAAGTTGTTTAGTTAATTTGATTGGAGGTTAATTAGAATTTCTTCAACTCTTCCGGACCGGATTGAGAAAATTTTATAAATTAATAATAAACCAGATTATAACCAAGGAACTTTAAAAGCGAAGCTGGAAGTCCAACCTATTGTTATTTCACCGTGCTAAGCTCGTTTGAGTCATTGTTATGATTTCAATAAGTCTATTCATAAAAAA
>JANTOQ010164146.1:0-14748 GCA_027564595.1 Bythotiara depressa | reverse complement strand
GTCAACCCTAAACATATATATATTTTTGAAAAGAAAACTTTCTGTTCTACTTAACGGTATAAATTTCTAAAAATTGCATTTTTTTCGATTCTTTCCCTGTGTGTATCCTTAAACTAGTCATCTCGTGTATCGTCTCATCGCTTACACACTTCGTAAATGAATGTATCATTAGAAACAAATTTCCCCACCAATGGAAAATTCGTCAAATTACACCTATTCCGAAAGACAACCATCCGCTATAGATGGACGTCTCTCATCCAATATCAGTTTTACCTGAGTTAGCGACGGTATTTGAACGTTTAAAGTGGTTTTGTCGAGGACAACTGTGTCTATAAATTAACGATGTCTCCATTCCTTCGATCCCATTCAACATGCATCCTCCTGCATAAAATACGTGATGACGTAATCAAATTCATATCAAGAGAGGAAGTTACATTGGCTATTTTCAGTGACTTTTTAGATAGTAGAGTTTAACAACTAAATTAGCGAATTGTGCATATTCTAAGCAAGCAAGTTATTGGATCACAAGCTACTTTACAAACAGAAATCAGTTTATTCAGATCAACGACATCAGATCCACACAGTACTGTAAACGTTGATGTAGGCTCCGTATTGGGGCCCATTTTATTTATGTGACATATAACATTTTGTCAATATGCCGATGACACAACTAATTATATGCACAGTAAAGTTTCTGGAATCACATAAATTTTAGGTGAAATGCAACAAGTGCTTTCAAATTTACACAAAACTAGTCACAGAGAAATAACTTATTGTCCAATTAATCAAAAATGTTGTCCGACATTCATAATTTGGGTAGCAATGACATTTACAAACTGCATATAAAAGATATGGCGATGGAACGTGTAAAGAGCTAGAAACTATTATTTCGATGAGTATTTACAATTGTCTGTTCATGTTAACGATGTTATAAAATCAAGCTACAAGAAATTAGCAGTACTAAGAAAAATAAAAAGATACGCACCTTGTCCTGTGAGAAAGCAACATGCTGAATCGTTAATTATATCACGGCTAGACTATTGTAATCCCCTACTTTTCAATCTTTAAATTCTACACTGGGAAGAATGCAGAAATTACTTAATACCACTTGTTCGTTGGTTCATTTTTCATATATATTGTTCTAAAACAGATGTCGGCCAATTGGGTTAGTTATTGATAAAACAACGAATAAATTGGTATCATGAAAATAGTGCATAGATCAATATATGATGCAAACTATCCATCTTACTTAAAACGTACATTTCCTGAAAAAAGAAGATCCTCACGGAAGCAAGTCATAGATTAAAATTTCCCATAAGTGACAAAACATTTGAAGGACAAGCAATTCGTGTCTTTAATCAATTAACTGCTAAAATTCGATCAACAGAAAATTATCAATGCTTCTGTAACGAAAGCTATCAATGCTTCTGTAACGAATCAGAAAGGTATTTATTGGATATATCGTGTGCTACTGTTTTATAAGGTGAATGTAATTATTTTTAATCTAAATATTTTGTCTTGTATATAATTAATTTTTTTAATTTTTTTTCATGTCGGATGAAGAGCCTTTGTAATATGGACAAGCCGAATATATTTCATTAATAATAATTATAGTAATAAATAATAACAATAATAATAAATGATGTAAGTTAAAGAGAGCAACAACAAGAATGAATAGTATCTACTCTAGCTACATTTAATTAGTTAAATATAATAGAAAGAATTAGCGTATTTACAACAGTTGTTGCTCCTTTCTAACCTTTCCATTTTATTTTATTTTATGATAATTTATGCGTAAAAGAATTATCAACCATTTATTCCATAACATACATTTGAGTAAGAGAGAAAAACAGCACACGTGAAGTATTGTGAGAAAGTTTGATAAAATGGATTGTGGAACTGCTGGTAGAGCAGAACTTGATTAAAAGGAAAATATTTTGGATAAGATTCATGTCAATAATGAAAAACTACGCAATGGCAGCACAGAAAGAAAATGTAAACAATGTTCGCGGAGAGACCAGTCGCCACAAAGGTGTAGATATAGATCAAAACTTTTACTTCCATTTTACAACCTTCATGTATAAAAATCGATCCGAGTAATCTGCCCTGTTGAGCTTTTTATTTCAGGCCCGTTTTCTGCACAGCTCCTTTTATTCATTATAGCGTGTGTCATGTAGTATGTCCAAGAAAGAATGGGAATTGACGTTGACACACCTGGAACACAATGGCCAGATAAACAGTACCCACTACCGTACATATAATTGCGCTCTTCAGTTTTTTAGAAAGTAGAAGTACTTGCTTGTTAACTATATTCCAAAATTCTGATGTTCTTTCTTTTGCTGTTCTACAATACTAGTAAGCGATAACAACATCTTCCCTTCAACAGTGAGTGTTATATCCAAAAGATTATAATCCCACAAAATACAGATTCTGATCAGTTATGTACCACAAATGCAAACAATCCCAAATCCCCAGCCGAAGTTTTGCAGTAAAAATTTCACATTTCAAATCATAGCCAAAGAAATTAAATCAAACACGGGAAGTGCATTTTCCGCCAATCTGGAGACATAAATATCCACAAAATATTTCTCACGGGTAAGATTTCATTGTGTGCCCCAAAATTGTAAATTGTAAATTATGCAAGAACTCCTCGTTTTCGTGAAAAAGCTTGTTTTTTCAAACACTTGTGAACGCTTTTATGCTTGTGTTATATTCTTGAAAATTTGAAACGTCATATAATTTTTCACAGAGCTTTCGAGTGTTGCAACTTTTTCGCTTAACTCCATTGGACGGATGACTATGTTCATGGCGAAGGGATTGATATGAATATTTGTTGGATGTGTGTTGTTTTCTCCTTGTTAATCTCATTGTTTGTTTGTTTCTGCTTTTTCCTGTACACGAACATCTCTGGTCAACAGACAGATTATCTTATATATATAAGATTACAAAAGAATCTGGATTATTTTTACAGAACTATGTTTAATTAATCTATATATTTATAGATGCGTGCATTGTGTCTTGGCTCCGGGAGTGACCCATTTCGACTATATTCAATTACAACTATAATGATTATTTCTTTTATCTAGATTGAAAAGAAATGAAAACACAAATTTTGAATAAGGATTACCAATTAATAACAGGTTTAAAATAATTTTTAGCTTTTAATAACAAATAGAACTACTTATCTCATATTTCTTGTTGGCATTGCGGTTATGACGTCTTTTTACTCCATACGAGGTAAAACAAAACGCAGGTGTTGTGAGAGAAATCTGTTAAATCCAGCGCATAAGCAAATATTTATAATAAAAGTAATAAAGAAGAAGTTTTTATCAACTGGCTTTATTGGCATTCTTGTTTTACAATCTTTAACAAAGCATATGCCGCTGAAATATATATTACACAAGCAAAATCAAGAGCTTGCTAGGAGGGTCGATTTTTATACATGAAAGTTTTAAAATGGAAGTAAAAGTTTTGATCTATATCTTCACCTGTGTGGCGACGGGTCTTATCACACAATACGAGGTATCCTGCAATGGTGAGATTTTTAAAATGTTATCCCTAGTCTGTTTATAGTATAATCTTGGATACAATGACGTATAATTGTGAGGTTTTAGGCCCGTTTTCTGCACAGCTCCTTTTATTCATTATAGCGTGTGTCATATAGTATGTCCAAGAAAGAATGTGAATTGAAGTTGACACACCTCGAAAACACTTGACAACGTGCTTTAATAGAAAACATCAGAAGCTTTCGTATTTTTACTTACATGACATCCCAGTGAAATGTTTCATTTCTGTTGGAAAAGAAATACACCTCATTGTCATTGTCATGCTTGACCAGTGTAAAGATTTAATCCCTATAATAAACATAATTTTTTTAATGCATGCGTTTTTATTCATAGTCATTTTTTCGCACGACTTGTCAAACTTGTGTATTATATTCATTTATAATATTTAGTATGAAATGTCGTCAGATATAGCGCTACTGAAGGTAATAGCCTTTTTCGGTATCTCAAACGGTAATCATAAATTGCTATTTCCTTCTAAATTGGAGATTGTATAGGAAAGTTTCAACATAGATAAAAAAATTGTGATGAAATCGAATTTCACGAACGTTTTCATTGCAGATTAGATTATGGTAGCTATATAGAAAGTGTAAACCAACCTTTATAACAATCAGAAGCATAGAATTAAGTGTTTCCACCTGACCTACCTAATATCCTCACCAATCACCCATCAAATAAAAGTACACCTGCTGTGACTCGTTAATGAACAAACATGAAGATAACCATAAACAATTCATGTGTATATACCGAAGCAATATCCATTATATTGTTGATTGTAAATGAGAAACGAATCAACATTGACATCAGAATGGATGAAAACAGACACAACAATTCTGAAAAGGAGCTGTATTTTTAATCATTCATGATTGGCTTGAGAATAATTTAAGCTATCGTGTGACATGATGAAATGAAGAATTCATCCTACAGAAGATAGCTCTTCCACTTGACCTACCTATATTTACAATTCAGACAATTGTAACCTTTCACTATGTATGAATATCATGTAAACACCTGTGCCATTGTGTCCACGTTCTGAAATTTATTGAAACAAACCTCTTCCTTGTTATATTTAAACACGGTGACATTGTTTCCTTAACTCTGATATATTTCATAACATACAATTGCTAGAAATAACGCTAAAGAATAATTCATAATTATTCACCACAAATATGAAGGAAAGCATTTTTTCATTCGTCAACAATTCATGCACAATTTTTAGTTCTCTCATGATATACGTCACACAAAATCACGAAAAACGGAAATAGCCGGTTTGAAAGATTCATAGCTCTGCAAACCATCAATCAAAAACTATTTACATTCTTATTATTAGTTATTTGAATTATTAAATTAAGTTGTTATTTATTTATTATGTCTGAGTCGTACAACTAAAGCAAAGCTAAACTAAAACGCGATTCTACATTCTGTTGAAAACGTCCCACGAATACAAAGAAATCTATTGACAATTAATTATCGCTTTGGTACTCATGTCTCTTCGCTAGTTCAAAGAAGGATCATCGTTTAGTCTGATTCCAATTCTGACCCTAGTACTGATTCCAGTTTTAAAGAACAGGTCATGTAAGGGAGGATGTGTTTTCTTCATCCTCCAGAAACACATAAAATTTATGATTACAAATTCTAATTGTACCATTTTCATTTGTTTACACTTCAAAAAGATGGAATTAGCTTGGAATAGCCTGATAACTCCAGATGTGACCAATAAATTGACAAAAATTGTGGTATGTTCTTAAATGTAGATATAACAGGACGTCTCCCGTGTTACATTATAGAATATAGACTATAAACGCGGTAAACTGAAAGAGATTAACTTTTTGTCTCTTTATATATGTGGATCAAATGTGGAATAGTAACTTTCGCTAATTTCGCGACTTTTGCCAAATATGTATGACCCAGGTTGTAGGTCAACGCTGCAATTAAGCCATTCGACACCCCACCAATTTGAATATTAACAAATTTGTACGAAAAGGAGGCAACTGAAAATGAAATTTAGATGGAAATGAATGATAAAAACATTTACATATGAAAGGATTAAACATTTCAATTTACACAGTTTTAACACGAAGAATTTAAAACCAATTCTTTTAACAACTGTCAAATTAAATTTTCGCCATGTTTTGAGAGTTTGAGAGATTGAATGAATGAATGAATGAATGAATATACCACACACGATCATACTTGTTTACTAGTAAAGCAGATAAAGGCGAATAACTTTAATGAATAAAATATATAAATTTTATTTAAATTACTATTATCACATATTTGTATTATTTAATTAAATTAGTTTATGCATGAGTCATAACTCAAATAAATAGAATTAACGCGAGAGTACCCACATGTAATTGGAAACACGAAACAAATATGTTTTTACCATTTACAACTCGATAATCGACAGTTTCACAAACACTCCTTTCCCCCTCCTACTGCAAACAAAACAAAATAAGTTACGCTGCGTAATAACTTAACACCACTCGTATGTTTCTCTACTTAGATATATGTTCAAGTCTGTTCTTCCACACCACTCGTATGTTTCTCTACTTAGATATATGTTCAAGTCGTATGTTTCTCTACTTAGATATATGTTCAAGTAATAACTTAACACCACTCGTATGTTTCTGTACTTAGATATATGTTCAAGTAATAACTTAACACCACTCGTAACCTCTACTTAGATATATGTTCAAGTAATAACTTAACACCGCTCGTATGTTTCTCTACTTAGATATATGTTCAAGTCTGTTCTTCTACACTTTTTTTTTTATTAGAACCAGATCATTTTTGCTGAAGCTCGGTGTTCTTAATTTTTTCTAATTTTGACACTCGATTGTTCTTATATTGTTCTTGTTGTTTCAATTGATGTTGGGGCTCGATGTTCTTATGAATATAAACTATATAAATTATATAAACATTCGTCCAGATGAAATCGACGTGGTAGAGGTGATTTTCTTATAATGAGACTAACGTTCATTTTTCGTTGTGTTTGTTAGTTGTGTTTAAGTATTATCTATCAATTGCAATAAATTGTTTCTTTGTGTTTCACCTGTTATCCTTCTCTTGGTTGATGGGAATTCTGAAGCTCAGGTTGTTCTAAAGTTGTTCTTAATTTTTGATAAAACTGAGGCTCGGTGTTCTTACAAAATTAGTTCTTATAAAAAAGAAAGTGTATTTAACATTGGTTATGATTACTGATTACAAATAACATTGATCTACATACCACCTGCGAAATGTTCTCACAAGTTTGGATGTGAGACCAGTAACTGAAATATTTAACGTTACAAAATTCTTCCGTTTTTTATAAATTCACAGCTACTCTAAAGCTGGATTTCCACTTAAATAAATTGATACGTATACCGGAACAAAATACGCGTACGCTGATAAGTTACACTTCGCGGATTAATATCCCCTTGAGATTTTTGGTAAGGATCTCTGATTGGTTTATTTAATTTTGATACGCGAAAAGAAGAAAAAAGTTGACTTGAGTTCAACTTTGTGTGTGTGTCGCGGAATGTATCTAAAGTTCGCGTATTTCAAACATATTTAATTCTGCGCATGCTCGACAGTACGTTTCGTGCTGATACGCATATCATTATTTTAAGTGGAAATCCAGCTTAAGGTTTATAAAAATTCCTACAAAACATATCTACAAACATAACATTTTAATATTCCCTCTCTCCTGAGAGCTTACGCATAATAAATACTTAGTGGCGCTCCTTCGCAGTGTCTCCAGTCTCCACTCCCCTTCCTCGATCAATCCTGATTTATCGACAAGAAATTCAGTAAACATCACAATTGTTAAGCAATATCAAGTTCATCTGACTACATCCGACTTGATCTTTAACCACGCGTATAGGTTTGCCTTTTCCCAGAACGATATTAATTATCTTCCCTAACGGCCATTTTCCATATGATTACCAAAATCTCCAATCTTTTATTACAGGTCGCCATTTTGATCTGGGATTTAAATGTTGAGCTTTTAATTGATACGACCGACGTGGTTATTAGTGAAACAATAAGAAGTACATACCATTATTATTTGTACTAGGTTTCTATCATTAATAAAATAATATAAGCAAACTTAATTCCAGTACTGAAATCATTTTTTAAACCAGCGATTCCGGTTCTTGGACCCGGTCGGCGCAAACGCTTTCGTAAATTGAAGCGAGTAGTATCAACTGATTCTTGAGCAAACTGTCTTCCAAGTTGGACGTGCAGAAAATGATTTGGAGTTTGTGAAGTGAAATCGTTTATATTTAATTACTAATACGTTAAAGGTCTATTTCCTTTCCGCACCAACAATTGCTGACAAATTGGGCCAATTTCAAAGTGGCTCCCTGTACGGCAGCCGTATTGCAATCTTCTCAGGCTATATGTACGACATCAGCGTATCTCGACTGATGGTCAGGGTTACGGCCTCATTGTTTTTGTTTTTATGCGTACCCACAATGCTTTTTTCTTTATATATAACTACTCTTGGGCTGCCGTACAGGGAGCCTCTTTGTTCCAATTTCAACAAAAATTGATTCAGCACACATGAATTAGCTTAGAAAACGTATTCTGTGAAAAGAAAAATCCCCGTAGACTCGTAAAGTTACTGTTAACGTTTTGGTTTTAAGATGTGATTTTGAATTGCGAGCTTTAGACAATTCATGTGACGTCGTTGACGACAAACTTAATTAATGAGCAGTTGATGTAAACCATGTTGTTAGTGAACAATTGATGTACATTTCAGCTTTTGTAGAGTAAATTATGTATAGGTAAAATAATGTAAATGCACGATGGGTTACTGTTCTACCATGGATTGCAAAAGCATTCAAGCAGCAAGAAGAAAGAAGAAAATGAAGGCATAAACTTTTACCATCTTCCGCGAGATGAAAAATTGAAGAAAATGTGGTTGGATAATTTAAAAAGAGCAAAACACCAAAATATAACAGTATAAGAGTTTGTCATTTACGCTTTGATGAGCAGTGCTTTGAACGAGATTTGAAGTATTTCTTACATCGCTTTTAAAGTTCCATGTTACATCAAGGAACTTGGTTACATCAAATCAAAACGTTTTTTTTATAAATAATTCATTATATTTTCGATGATTATCTTGTGTAGAATTGTAAAAACGTTTTACTGATTAATTATACAATTTTGTTAATTGTTTCTATACCTATTTGTAATTTATTTTTCCAAGTGATCTCCTCTTATTTCCTACCAGCACTTTCCTGAGCACAGCTTGACTCGGACATATCGTCTTAAATAAATAAGCTGATGTAACACATTTATCTCATGGAGTAAAAACACGAGCAGTTTACTCTCATGTCCACGAAACTTCTTTTAACCCTATTCAACCCAGGGGTGGGGGGGGGGTAATATCTTTTGAACCACTGGTGCAAACCTTTTCTAAAATTTACTTGGAAACAAAATGATGATTTTATTTATGTTTCTTCCGTTGGGATTAGATCCTCAACAGGTAGGAAAACATTTTTTTTCGTTGTCTTTATATTATATACCTTGGAAAGATAATTTTGTTTAGAAATCAGAAATAATAGTTAAATATGCTAATTCTATTTAATAAAACACCCCCAGGCTTAGTATAGAACATTTAAAGTAGGTCTCAAATTTCTTGGTGACAAATAGGCAAAAAAAAGCGTTTGATGACGTCATCAGCACAGCGATGACGTCATCGAAATAAAACGTACTGGATGGAATATAGATTGTGCATCTTGTTTCTTTTCATTAAAGTTGAAATCATTTTCGAGCTAGCTAAAAAAAGATATACTATGATTGGTGAATCGGATAATAAGTTAGTTACACGTACGGTGGCCGATAGGGGCCAAAATGCTAGGAAATTCAAAAAGTACTAGGAAATTCAAAAAAGTGCTAGGAAATTAAGAAAATGCTAGGAAATTAAGAAAATTCTAAGAAATTCAAATATACGAGAATAGGGTCGTAGGGTATACTTGAATAATTATATAATCTGAAATTATCCTTATTACACTAATCTACTCCTTTTATACGTTACAAAAATCTCAGAAGGACCTATTAGAAGGTTAGTGAGACCTCTTCCTTTGACCAACTGTGCTGGAAAGCCACGGTCATTTCAGTACCACCAAAAGACCTCATTTCTAGGTCTTGAGTCATTGGTAAACTGAAGTGTATTGAAAATTTTCTCTATCGTTATATCAATGGTCAGCAAAACACGATTTTTAAATTTTTGGCGCCTTGTATACACATTATGTCCAGGATTATAGCAGTTTTGTGATTTACTATCATGACTCATCTTCCTGCTAGGTACTTATTCACTTCTACTAACGCTGTCAACTTTCATTATTTACTAAATGCTGTACACACAGAGAGACTACTCTGGTATGCCTGAAGTGACCTTGATCGCGCGTACAAAATCAATGGAAATCGATACCATATTGAATGGAAATCAGCCATTTTCGGCAGAAGTTCTTCCGTATGTACAACGTTGTACTATCGGGGGGGGGGGGGGGATTTGTTGTAGGAGTTTTTGCCAGAAGATGGAAACCTGATGGTGGTCCTTAACATCACCATCTCATTATGCCAGCAGGGAAAATTTGTTCCAGGAGAGGGAAAATCTTTCTTAGAACAGCTTATTTTTGCTAGGACCCAGAGGGGGGAGGAATCTTATCTTTTAGCTCATTTTCTACCAAGAGAAGGTCTATTTTCCAGGCAGCAGCACTGACACATCTCCTGAAAAAATTGTGTCCTAGATCTCCTCCGTTGGTTGCTTTCGTAACTAGCTCTATTTTGTATCTGGATATGTAGCGTAATATACAAACAGGAAACGTTTTAACCAGCTAGTCTATCTAGCCCCAACAGCGCGACTGAAATTACTTAACATGAGCATCCTTTGGCAGAAATCCTTGGTTTTACCCAGACATGAAGCCGCGCCGTCTTCCAAAATGTTTATGAATTTTTCCCGCGTGTGTTAGTCACGTGATAAAGCTTCTCTCTTTACTAGTACATCTTAATTTATTAGCACTTTTTAAAATTTATTAGCACTTTTTGAATTTCCTAGCATTTTTTGAATTTCCTAATATTTTGGCCCCTGTCGTGTGCATGAGTGCGTGAGTTTTTTTACAGATTATATAAACTAGTTTATTGAACGCGTAAGTAATAAAAACAAACCATGAAGAAGTTTTGATGTGATCACGTACAGTAAAAGAAAAACAAACGGCCGTGAGGAAGTTTTTATGGAAGATTCACAAGTTCATAATTAGAATTCTTAAATATAAAGGCATATTTTCTTTGACAAATATGCAGCATTTCTATGACTCGTTCGGGTTCAAATTGATACGACTGCAAGCCCATTAGGGAAGACGATATTTCTTCTATTTCATCTTGGTCTTCATCGTTGGAAGAAAGGAAAGCTGAGCTTTGTTATTTCCCAGATAAATATTCATGTTCACATTTCATTTAAAGTCACCAGAATACATGACTTATTTATAAAATTACCGCTAAATAAAGTTTATTTTGAGAACCTGTTTGAAAATTCTCGTTCACGCGTCTCTTAATATTTTATGAACGGTGTCAACAATGATGTCACAAAATTTATTTGATTGGCTTCTTTTGCGCGATCCGCGAAAATTAAAAGTGTGTAACGTTACTGCTAAAAACAGAAAATCTCTAGAAATAAGAAAATAATTGTTCTTTATCAATTTTTAGGTGCTGAATCCGAATTTTTTGTTTTTAGGAATCGATTTTTTTCACTGGACCACTCCTTTAACTGAGAAACTAATTCATGTTGTGATTAGATCAGTAGAATTTTGCTTTGACGGTACATATCGCTGGATCTGAGCAGTTCTGATATTTATACTTTATACTTTCTGATACCTCTCCTTATCCACCATAGAATATCCAAACTAGCTGTCCAATATTAACATCTCAAGGATTTATTTCTATTGTTGTGCAAACAGTCCCAGCAATCCTTAAGTCTAAACTGCTCCTAAAGTTCAAGTCTGGGAACATTAACAGAAACATATCTTTCGGAGCAAGATTTTGACCCTCACAATGAACGGAACAAGGAAACCGATGGGATCACATCGTAACAATCTTGCTTAAGGCTGGTTTCCAATGGTTGTAAAACTGTCGTGCAACAGTTCCGCAACTGTTGTGCGATTTAATGGAAACACAAGTCGCACAATGCATTACGGATCGTGCAACCCAAATCATGTTGTGAAACACATGCTGTAGGGATAGAAAAGATTCTAAATCTGTAACCGTTGTTGTACGAATACTCCACGACGATTGTTGTGACACAGTTTTACAACTATTGGAAACCAGCCTTTACAATGCTCCTTTTATTGTATGCAATTCTATTATCTAACGGCATTGCATTATATACCAAAACATCTACAATCCACAGTATCCCTAGGGGTTTGGATTGATGGTAAATAACCCCCTTCCAAATTTATATTATTTTCCCTTTTATCTGGTGGAATATTCTGTAAAACAGTCGATTTGTATTGAGTTGTACAACCGTTTTCTCGTTTCCATTCTTGCGCAAACCCAAAGCTAAGACAATTGCTTGTGTAGTTCTTACCTTGCACAGTATCTATCCCATAATTCATATATGTTTATATCAACGCTGTCTCCGCTGCCTTTGGGAAGGTATACTTGTATTTTCAGCATTTTCCCTTGAGACAAATTGTGCAGCTAAAGGTGAGCAATTGAAGCCAAAAATCACTCTTAGAAATTCATCTACCTACTATCGACGTACAAATCGAAGAAACAATGGATCTTACTGGTCCACGGCAAATACATTTCAGCATTTTCGCATACAACAGCTACTGGATGTCTTCTAAAACACATCAAAACAGCTACAATATCCTGCTGGAAGTTTGGTCTAGAATGTAAAGTCATTAATTGCCATACCATCACGCTTTGCAGACGAAACAAACAAGATTCTTGCATTTGTAGTGTGTTTATCTGGTCTATTCACCGGTGTTTATCTACTCTGTTGACCGGAAAATGTGGTAGGTTCCTTTCCTTTTCAGGTTCCACTTCATCGTCAGGAATCATTCTATATGAACCTTTGAAAGGTACTCTTTAACATCTGAATAAGTTGCCTCGATTTAAGGATTTCTTATAAGTTTGTTCTCTGTTTCCTTTTAATCTTTCTTTATCCATCTCATAGTTGTTAGGTAAAAAAGCTTTGGCATCTTTTCTCCAAGGAAATGAAACGACGTAGCGGCCATTTAAAGATTCATTGACTCCTTTAAAAAGTAAAACTCAGTAATACATTTGTGTAAGTATTCTCTACACTTTCAACGGATAAAGTTGTTGTATACTGCATCCAGTGAACCTACTTCACCAACGCAGGTAACCAAGAAAGGTTAATCCTGCAATTGGTTAGCGCTTACTTTTCATCTTTCTATGAATATTGTAAATCTTGGTAATACATACCAATGTCATTAACTAACATGTTAAATAACATGTCTATTACTGTACATCTCGAATCTTTGGGGACTCGATCTATCGCAAATTATCCCATTTTCAGAATACTTTTCCCAGTCCACTACTTTCATGTTTCCAGTCACATTGTTAGCAGTGTAAGCAAGGAACTCGTGCTTCATTTTTCCATCAGTACCTTCCAACTGTACATCGACAGGCATTGTTTCGAACGTTTGTGTCTTAAGAACAACAAGAAGCTTTACCTTTATGTTCCAAAGTGATTCAATGTATTCTCCACAAACACAAAATTCGGTGTACATTCTACTATGAAGATACCTTACGAAAAGTATCTCATCTTAAAGGAGGGTTGAGAGGAAGCAGCAGAATAGGTTTATAAAATTCCTTGCTACATTACACTACAATGGCGAATCAAAAAGATCGCTTGAGCAATGACCAAAAGAACGGAGATATACCAAAAAATAAAATCGCCGACAACAGATGGAAATTTGACCGTAGATTTGACTTGGACAATACGAGCGTAATAATATGGAAATCAAAGAAACGATTAACTTGATGAGTGATGAAAACCATATTAATTAAAGTGCCAGATATATGGATGACGTTTTTTACCAAACACCAAAACCGGGAATTAATAACTAGATATGGGAATTGACGAGATCTAAAAATATTCATAAACTGTCCTGAACGCAGTATTGTCACTTTTACGTCCGAAAGGTATTTGTCCGTAGATGTGTGAAGTTTTTTTATTTCGATCTGCCACGGACTTAGTACTTGCGCGAACTTGTCAATTTTACGTCCGAAAAATGTTCCTGCGGAGGTGTGAAGTAATTAAATTTCGATCTATTTTATTCGTATATACACGAGATATTTTACCAATCTCACTGCCCGGTGATGAGAGAAGTATCTCTCGAAATATAGCCCAACATTTAAATCATTCAGGTACATGACATGATAAATGTATCATTATGAGTTCTAACACTGGACTGACAAACTTCAATATCTTCCATGTATCTTTAACTAATGTTCACACAAATAAAGCAGATCACAAGAGTTTGAATAAGGAGGCATGGAGATTCGTACAAGTCACCTTATGAGACTTTTATACACCACACATTACCCATAAGTTATAATTCTTAATCATATCTTAGCTCAGTTTCCTCAAAAAATTAATTTGTCTGGAAATCGTATCCGGTGATTTAAAATATTCACCTCTTTTGACTATAACTAACAATAGCCTCTCACTTTGAAGTCCCATTCTAGTTTCACTTATTGTACATATATATATACACTGTACATATATATTTCATATATTGTATTGTATTTATTATTACTATATTATTGTACTAAATTATTTACATAATTGATTACATCACATCAAATTCGAAATTTAAACAAAGCGTTTTTTATTCCTTTCCAGGTATATGCGAGTTCCTATTCCAGAAAACCTTTCGCAATTAATAATTCATTACCATAAAGTAAAGATCTAACGTTTGTCATTTTTACACATTTATTCGTCTTCTTTTAAAACGTTATCCGTCAGTGAAAAACAAGAACCGTTTACATTTTTTTTCGTTTCTTGCTATCTTATTCGTCATTCCTGCTCATCAAAGTTATCAATATTTAACACCATCCTTTTTTTTATCATGTCATGGATCTGATTTAGACCGGTGTAGCCGCTAATAATGACTCCCCTAAAAAAACGACTCCCCGAGTCATTATTTACTAGGAAATTGTAACTCCC
>JANTOQ010163702.1:0-14755 GCA_027564595.1 Bythotiara depressa | reverse complement strand
GAAGTTCTTTGATTGTCGTTTCGTTGCTGTGCAATAATCACCACACCACCAAATGGAGCTCTCAACCCCCCCTAAAATAGGGTTAAATAACAAAACAATTAAGGATTGCATTATAGTAATGCGATCTATAGAGAAGTATACAACCGCATCTTCATATGCATTCAGTTAACAGTTATTTAGGTTTCCGATCTTACGTTAACTGTCAGACTTGTTTTCAAAGTTTTGTGTTTTGAAGGCTGTACGTGTGTAAAACAAACACAGACTATACCATGTGAGCATACTAACTCTTTAATGAATGGTGTCCCCGGAAAGATGTAAAATTACTTATCATTTGTTTGCTATATTGCTTTTCTTAGCGGATTAGTTATTGGAAATATAATGTAGAATAAATATGGTGAATTCTGACAACTCCTCCTAGTTCCTTATAAAACTAAAACGATTCTAATTGGAAGTTTAATATAACCTGGAGGTATTGTTATGCATTAAAGGGTTAACACATTGGCTCCAGTTCACGTTACACAAAAATGGAATATGTTCCTCTGTTATATGTCATTCCCATCTCCGCAATTACCTGGTTAAGATATGGTTAGCAGACGCATACCCAGTATCAATATGCGTGACAAGATATCATAGAGTATATATGTTACTCCAAAATTCACTCTAGCGATAAATCATATTAGAAAGTTTTAACCCATTGATGCATAGTGTTCTCCGAAAGGAATCAAATAATTCGGCATTTCTTTGCTATTTTTCTTTTTCCAGGTGCTTATTGTAGTCTGGTTTTGGTTCTTATAAACATTTTGTATACTTTTGCATAATGTATGTTATCTGTTATGTAATTTTATGGAAGTAGGTAATTTCAATAAATGATAAAACGTTTTTGTTGTATTGTGATTCCTTTTTTTGTAAGCCTTCAGCTCAGATAACTTTAAAACCATGCACGATATATAATTCTGCATTACAGGAGCACATTCTCCTATTATATTATAAGCATCAATTGTGGCAAAAACAAACATAAAAACATGGGATATGGTTCTTGTTAAGAAGTCATCCTCCGCACTCTGGCGTCGTTCCCGGGAGTAGAACCCATTATCCTTGGATGACACGTTCAAGTCACTCACCACTGTGATTGCTAATAGATATTTCATAAGTAGCAGCAGATTACAAAACTACCTCCGAATCTACTAAGTTTAGCAAAACACTCAATTTTGAATTAGAGAATTTAATTAGATATAATTTAAATTAGAGAATCATCTATATATATTCATGATATTTTATTATGTTAAGATTTATGAGGTAGATACCCGTGTAGTTCTAAATCAAATGCTCAATATTTTACTATAGTTTACTTCTTGTAGCCTCGTTGAACTATCCACCACATATTGCTACGACATGGATCCCAATATAGAACACTTTGTCTTCTTCAATAGACCATTATACAATACTACACCAGAGTATCACATTCGAGTATTACATTATAAGCAGTATTTGTGGCGCACACAAGGCGCACACAAACATATAAATATGAGCTATGATCCTTGCGAAGAAATCATCCTCCGCACTATGGCATCTTGAACGTGAGTTGAACCCTTAACGCTTGGATTACAAGTTCAACTCGTTAACCACTGTGCCAAATAGGATAGAAATGCAATGGTTCAACTTTGGTTTCAAACTTATGAGAAGTGTGTAAACCAACACTTTATGCATAGTCTATCAGCTTAATATTTTTGGTATGTGTCTTATAGCCATCAATAACTTAAAGACCTTTACGTTGTTGTGAACACATGTTTCATAATGGCTGTGTTGTATTTTAACATATTACAGAAAGCAATCAAATCATTGTTCATTTCTGTGCTCTATTACTTTCTCTAGCGGATTAATTACTGCAAATGTAATGAAAAATAAATTTGGTTCCTCATAATATTATAAAAGTTTCCAATAGTAGATTTAGTATTATTAGGAGGTATGCTTACTCAGAAAAGGATTAGGATCAGGTCCTTACATATACATTGAACCATTTTGAGAGAGCATTCTTGGATGGTACTAGCTGTTGTATAGTCAGGATGTAGTGACCTGTGCATGCTTGATTCCTGCAAATTACGGATAGTGTTTCACCTCAACAATCGAGTAATCTTAAATTTACTTTTGATATTCTCCTCCTCTAGAAAATAAAGGAAAGTTTTAGTTTTAGTTTTATTTATCAGCTCCAATTTACAGATAAATAAATAAATTAAACAATTATTATAATAGATACCAGACCTTTAATTATCAATAATGTTATTTAAAACATAAATAAGAAGAAATTACAATATATCTCACATTTGAATATCTTGCATATGCAAATATATTTCAAATGTCATTAATTTTTTTAATTTAATTTTCCTTTTCTACCAGTATTTTTCCATAATTATGCAAAGAATACCTTAATTTCTTGTAAATCACCATTGATGTATCAGAAATATCTCATAAATTTGTTCATCTTTTTTAACAGGTGTATGTAAGTGTTTTACACAGTCTGTGGCAGCATAGAGAATTCTATCCTAACATTATTATTTTAATGGGAGAATTTCATCAATCTTCTCGATTAAATGTCATAATTGCATGGGATACAAAAAGGGCTTTATTGATTCTTGTATCCAAGCAAAGGGCTCATTCAACTATAAAGGGAAACCATTATTACAGAGCAATGAGAATTTACAGTTTAAATTCTTTATGAACAAGCAAAGAAACTTAAACGTAAAAAAAGCGCTCCGCGCTTGAACGCCCCCTTGGGGATTCGTAGGGTAGTGGTTAAGCGCTCGCCTTTGATAGAGAAATACCGGGTTCGATTCCAATTTTATCACGTATAGAGGTTTACGGATGAGACGTTTGGCAACGTTTCCACGTGGTGGGACCTACTGTCCTCGCGGGGCCACGTTCACTATATGTTATATGTTGTGTGCCCCACTATTCTGACAATATACACTAATTGTCTTCCTCCGCTAGTGATGCAGTGTTGTGTATGTGAGTGTCTGTAAGGTGTTAACACCTTACTTGAATATGAAAAAAAGAACGCGCCACATGTCCGTACCTACTATTACTACATTTTGACTGCATTCTCCAGTTGCTACGCAAACTAGAAAAGTGCCTTAATACGCTTGCTTTAGTCAATGTTCCTTTAAGCAATTTTAAAACGGCCGCGTATAGCCAGACATACGTAATACAGTACGTAAATTTAAAGTTATTTCGTTTGTTTAGCCAGCACACTGTGCAACTTTAGTGATGTCGGACGATATTTTTAAAGTTGAATTTTTATAATAATAATATTTAGATAATATAAAATGCAAAAAAGGAGGGCTCACTGGTCCAAATTGGACAAACGGTTCCAAAGTTACGTTAACTTGAAATGTGTAAAAATAAAGCCGTTTTTTAACCCTATTTTGGTTGGGGTACTTGATGGACATTACAATTTTAACTAAAGGTGCTATGGACGTATAATTTTGTATGGTAGTAGCCACAAACGTTTACTTTTCAGATATGGTCCACTCACGTACATTGTGGCAACAAATTTGCACAATTGAAAATTAGCCCCTCTTCGCAAATTACAATTAAAAGTGAACCAATAATGGAAAAAAAGTGGTTTACCCACCAAATGATAGGTCTTGCATATGCCCTTTCAGAAAAGCTAAATTTTGTTTACCCATACAGGACACTTTTTGCTGATGTCAGCAGTTTTTTATGACATTTTTGTGTTTTTTGTTTAAAAATGTTAAATGACGTCACGTGACGTCATCATGTCGGATTTTGACAAAAATTAGTGAAAAAGTTAACCTGCTAATACTTGACGTCGGGTGCAAATATGAAGGGAGTTACATTATGTTTTAAGAAGTTATGACCATTGACGTATATAGGATAACTTTTATTTTACCTCCCATTAGCAATATTCGAACAAGCATAACTTCGGAACAAATTATCGTAGAATCATGATTGATCCCTCTATGGAAAGCTAAAGTGGTTCGGGAGTAATTTTACACACCCTCCCCTAACCAAAATAGGGTTAAAAGTCAAGGACTGATTTATAAGGATTCTCTTAAAACTGGACGGTATTTAGCTGTAATCTGGGGTACCCATCAGTAAAAATATATAGGTTAATAACTTTTACTTACAAATGGTTATGTCTGGAAAAGGAATGTAAAGAAGTAGGAGTCACAAGCATTTTTATTCTATTGAAACTAGCCGCGTTATCGCGTACAAGTGTTTTACAGGGGAAATCAATTTCAATATGTGCTTGTGTTCTCCAAAAGATTGGATTGGCACACCTATTGTTTAACGCAATTTCAAAATTTATGCGTAAAAAAATTAAAAATTGTCACGTGACGGAGTTATGACGTCACAAATAAAGCACAGTAGCAAATTAAAAAAAAATTATACTTTCTCATTTACCTAAAACAACTATTATCAGAGTTTTACAAAATAAATGTATTTTATTTACGCCTGGTCAGAAATCTTCTAGCCCGGCAAACGAATGTAAAATTTGTAAGACAATTAATTTTTCCAGAAAGGTCACTATATGTTAGGAAATGTCAGAAAATTTCAGCCAAAAATGTTCATAGGAAAAAAAGTGCAGATAATATGCAGGGAACATTTTCAATTGTTCTTCGTTCTCTTGAATGTCTATAATTGTAAATGCGCTTTTCTTCCTTCAGGTTTGATCCTCCATAGCTACGCATAATTCAAGATTGGAGAGGAAATATATCATCTCCTAAAAGGTAGTACGGAAGATGTTCAAAGTTACACCCGGGATGTTGTTCAGGGTTAGATTCATTTCGTCACATTCGAACCGTTTTCCCATCTTCGAATGCGAAAGAATGTCAGTGTCATTGTTGCCACCGTGATTTCCGAGATTAAATAATGTGAAGCAATAGTTAGCATCGCATATCGCCAACAACACGATGGTGAAGAATCCTTTGTAATTATGATATAAGCTGCCGCTTTTCTTTGGGCATATACGAACGTATACTATACGAACGTGTTTTCCATCTATCGCTCCTATAACATGCGGAAAGTTCCATCTATCCTCGAATTGTTTAGAATAATTCTCCACTCCGCGTTAATCTCTGGACATTTTAAGTAATCTTTCAAAGAAACAAAGATAGCATGGCAGGTTTCAATAACGACCTTATTAATTTTTGCTTTACCGAGTCGAAATGCGTATGTTTAAGATTGCTAACTTTCTCCAATGACTAGAAAACGTAACGTGAAAACCAGCCTCTCTTCTGGTGATAACCGCGTAGTTTTCTTGGTAATTTTGTCTCTCACTAAACTCAAGAGGTGCTGAAATATATATGGACTCACGCGAATATATTTGAAAAATAGCTGAACGGCGACTAAAATGGTACCAACATTCATCAACCCATTTATTTGTTGTCAACAGATCATAATTGGTATAGTACGTAAGCTTTACAGGCCACTCTTGTCTCTCTCCCGCGGCAAGCATGTAAAACATTACGTAAAACATTATGCTTATAGAGCATTTTTCAATTTTTTAAATCAAAATAGATCCAAATTTTTGGACTGTCTCCATATCCATTCAAAGCCTTCATATATTTCGATTTAGCAACCCAATCCTCGTTATGATGATAAAGACGCTTGGGTTATTGGATGTTTTTTTAACAGTTGATAACGCTTCCCTGATTTACTAGGATAAAAATGTCTGTTTTTTAAACTTTTTGACAAGGAATATGAATCATTAATCTTTTTTTTTCATTAAAATGCACAGAAGGGCTGTTTCGTAAAGATGACCTAATATTGCGCAACGATTTATGAAAGTGTTACCCCTCTAAAAAGGTGGGAAGTATAGCAGACACATTATAACAATTTTTGATGTGACATAATATTAATAACAAAATTGATCGTTAAGTACCGCAAGAAGGAATCACTCCAAGCTAAAGGAATATTAGGAAGCATTTCTTCCCAGTATCAAAAACACTGTTAACTTTAAAATCTGATTCTGTTGTTCGAGAACAGAAAATTGAATAAAGAACTCTATGACGTCAATCCGCGTATAAGAATATAATTTGATTTATATAAATCTAATTGGAAGAGAACACTTTCTCACTCTCTATATTCTACAATAAATAATGATGTGGGACGGGAGAGTAAACGGAAATGTTTATAAAAGTTTTTACAAAAAAAAAGTGAAAATATTTTTGTTAAACTGATTTTTACTTTTAGAAATATATTTGATCTACATCAAAGAAACTCAAACGTTTGTTTTTAAGAAAGCATAGCTACTTTTATCAATAAAGTAAAGAAAATTGCTTCTTAAAAATAAGATCTACGAAGAAGACATGCGCACGCATATAACTTCTGAATTCTTTATTTGGAGGGTAGAAATAGCCATATCTCATCTTCTGGTGCCATAATTCTGAAAATGGCAACATTTCAAAGTTCTACCGCAGGAACACAAGTAGAAAAATTAGAGACTTGCGTTCCTTGCAGTCTTAGATATCCCCTTAAATATCACAGAAGGTGTAATTGGTGAAGGATAATCTGCTATAGTGTTCAAGAAATCTATTAGAGGAAAAGATGGAGCTGTAAAAACAAACAAACAATGTTTGTCAAAGAAGAACGTTTTAAAAGCTGGTGATCCACTGAGGAAACTAAATCATGCAAACGTGGTTAGATTTCGCGGGTATTCGCTGAGACCCTTGTCAATAATCTTTGAGTGTCAGTTTAAAGACGTCGGACGAGGCTATCGTACATACGTTGAAAGACCTCATCAACACATTCGATGACTACGAATATTTTTTGTTGCTTGAAAGAATTAACTACTGTCTTCAAACTTGCAGATGATTAGAATATTTGCACGCACAGAACATAGTCTATCAAGATATAAAACCAAGGAATATGCTTATGGACGGACCACTTGAAGATATCACCATAAAAATAACGGATTTTAATGAAGTGGCACATTTTAAAGACACTTAAGTACTATGACGAGTGCAAATACTTTAAAAGGTACATGTATTTTAATAATTTTTGAAACGGCTATACCATAGGTTGATGAAACAGAAACAATACCCAAAGCATGGCCTGAAATTATTGTGTGTAACAGGATCAATCAATGTTTATTCCAAGAAACAAATAATAACGGGAAATTTCAAATTTTGATGTATTTTTTTATATATACCTTATGTTTGGGTAATGTTTTTTTTTCATTTGCCATACCATACGTGACTATATTGTTGTGTTTATTATTAGAATTTTGTTTATGTGCCTGTTAGCTAACATTGCCTCTCCTCTGCATATCAGCTAACTACCTCAGGTTAAAATAGCTATGTATATACCTGATGTCCCTATTTACCTATGCCAGTGGTAAATGTCCAGTATATATAAACCTTTCCAGAGTTTTCTTTTTAGGAGTAAAGCAATAATTGCATGTTGTTTCTAGTTTTGTTACGTAATATACATTTTCTCCATCATATTCGAAGACCTTTCGCAAGTAAAACTGCCATCTTGAAAATTTCAAGTTCAAATGTAAACATTTGTCTGCAAAAATCGGTTAAAATTATATCTCTTTAAGAACTTCTTTCGTATCCTAGTTTATACACACCGTCGCATTGCGTCTCGATACTCTAGTTGGTTTTGTGATAACTGGGGAAAGTCCGTGTTGAAATATCATCATTTTTGAAAGTACCATTTTGGTGCATTTTGATGATTTATGTTGATCGTATTTTTTATTCCCTAGGAAATTACAACAAAAGGCTTCTCGCCTGATAGGCACGAGGTTTAGATAAGATAAATACACCTATGCGTTTCGTATAACGTACATACTGAGGTACAATGAGGCGCCAATATATGTTAAACGTTTTTTACAATTTAGATAATAAATCTATTATTGTTTCTCTCAGAATGTGTCCTTTGTCAGTTATATTTTATAGATATGTTATGCGAAGTACGATAACTATAGATATGTGCCAAAACGTCTAAAATTCGAATTGAGGTGCCAAAAATGCTACAGATAAGAAAAATATCACATAGTTATGGAGCAGGTGTTAATAAGAGAATAATCATGTCTCATGTTGTTATAATTATTTTAGCACACATAAAATATCAAATCCGTTAGTATATAAAGTAACATAAAGCAGTTCACTCAATTGTTTTTATTCGTTCAGTTATAAGTCAAGATCAGCATAATGGTTGCAAATATATTTTAGATGATTTTGACTCATAACGTCTGCACATTTCTGACATTGTTTGGAATGTTTGTGCATATTACTTTTTGTTGACTTGTGTCCTATGCCATGTGAGTCATTTATGCATAATCTACATATCTTTCTTTTCTGGCTCTTTGAGGGAATATTAGCTAATGCTTCTCTGTTTGGAGGGTTTTTGTCACGGTTCCAAACCAATTAGATTGTGGTTTGGATATTTGCTGATACTCACCGACACTTACTTCCAGACTTGCGACACTGTGACAACTGACTTTGAACATGCTTCTTTCAACTGGCATGTGGATATACATACCACGTAATAGTTATTCCCACTCTTAAATAATATAAATAATATATAAATAATAGAAAAACATTTGAACTGTCTTTTAGAAACGAAATCGAAGCAACTATGTAAGCCATTAGTACCTGTGTTAGTAGTAAACTCGTATAACACGATGCAACAACAATATTTACCACCAAAATATAGCTGAAAATAAAGTATAATATCCATTTTTTCCGAAGTTTTATCCAGACGTCAAAATGACGCCATAAATGACGTGAAAGTGACGCAATAAAAACTTTCTAACGTGACATTGATGCCAGTCAAGCTTAATGTAATTGAAATAAACTACGGCATAAAAAAACGCTAAATTTACAGAAATTGTATGCAATTAACTTAATTCATCCATCAAAAAAATAGAAATCAAAAAGTTATTATCGGTGGTTTCAACAAATGATCAATAGACAACGAATTAAGTATCGTTTATGTTAGTTATAGGTTTAAAGTTTTAAGGAGAATAGTATGCTGTTTCTAAAGTTTGTTAACCCTTTTAGCACTAGAGGTTTGTGGGGCTCTCCAACACTAGGGGGATTCTGCTGCCACCCCCTTCATAACCTTTGATATAGACATGCAATAACAACATGACTTGGCACATATATACTTGGGACCAATACAAAACCTTTGATCCAAAAAGTATTTTGATGACGTTATCACTGTGCTGATGACGTCGTCAAACCCATGTATGCCTATTTGTCATCAAGAAATTTGAAACCGACTTTAAATGTTCTAAAATAAGCCTGGAAATGTTTTATTAAATATAATTAGCTTATTTGATTTCCATTTCTGATTTCTAAACAAAATTATCTTTCCAACAGTATATAATATCATGATGTCGAAAAAAACTTTTGCACACCTGCTAAGGATCTAATCCCAATGCGAAAACCATTATTCCAAGTACTAAAATTTTATCACCATTTTGTTTCCAAATAAATTTTAGAAAATTCACAAAGTTTCAGCCCATTTGCGTGAGTGGCTCAAAACATATTTTTTTTAACCGACAAGGGGGATACCGTACCCACCTAGTGTTAATAGGGTTAAACTGTTCTGATTAAAGTAATTAAGATCACGCTCACTAAGGTTGTCGAGAAGAGTATCATTTTCTTTGTTAAAGGGGTTAATTTTCAAAGTTTCGTAATTGCTATTTTCTGGTACTTGGTTGTTGTTAGCCATTATATAAAATTATTATATGTGAAAGACAAGATTTGCATCTTTATATTGATATAGATATATAGAAAATAGCAATGTTAGACAACCCTTAAATATAAATTTTACGTCGGGATCAAGTGTGAGTATATTTGCTACTTCTAAATTAGCAACTACTACAGCGGCTTTTGTTCCCATAGCTGTACCTTTAATTTGGTGAATAAATATATGGTTTATGTAGAAGTAAATGTGTTTTAAAGTACATTTCTGTCCTTCGAGAATAAATTGCTTACTAACTCTTTTAAGAAGAGGTGATGGGTCTTTGAAGTTTTCTATCCAGTATACAGTAGTTCCTATAACCTAAGTCGTGACGTATGTTGGTATAAAGGGACTTGGTATGGCAGGTAGTTGTACCTGTATTGTTGTCGCATAGTTTGTTGAATCTGTTTAAAATATCAAACGAGTCTTTTAAGACTTGTCGGATTAAATGTAGACATGGCTCGAGAATAGCGTGGATGATCTGTCAAAACCCGCTGTTGTGGTATATTGGTCCTGCAACTACTGGCCTTCCTTCGATGTTTATATCTGTTGAAATTGTGTAGTATTCCTTTGGGTCCGCCTTGATATAAGCCTTTCGGATTTATGGAGTTTTGTTAGAATGTGGAAATTTGCCATTTTTAGTAAGGCCATTTTGGTGTTTTTTTGCTGATATAAATAATTGTTCATTGCAAGGTATTTGATGAGACGTTTGATTCTAGGTTCCTGTAGAAATCCTGATTGCTGAGATGGTTTCGGCACATTTGCCAGTAGTACGTTGAATCCATACAACGACACTGACTCCTCTGTATGCAAGTTCATTTATCTCGTTGTATATTTTATTCATTTATTCACTTGCTTACTTAGTTAGTTATTTATTTATCTAAATATTTATTTATTGTTGAAAATTGACTAAATATTATATCGTCACTAGTATTACTGAAAATAAAAGTAGGGGTAATCTTTCTCAAGTTAGCTATAACTAAGTACTAGTTCAAAACGAATTAACAAAATGCTGGTCCATTAAACTGATGGGAAGTTAAAATTTAACCCATGGTGAGTACATGCAATCCAACGTTACGAACCTGATTTTGTCTCATTCATTCAGCTTCTAGATTCAGCAAATTACAATTACAATTTCAAAACTGAATAAAGAAGAAAAACGATTTTGCGCAGTTGAGTTTCAACAGGTGCTTACAGCGTCTCGCAGTTGAGTTTCAACAGGCGCTTACAAAGTCAAATGAGACATGGCTAAAAACAATAATAAGTAAGTAAATTTATTTGCCACATACAAAATAATAACAGCAAAAACAACAAAAGCAGATAAAGAAACTGTATAAAAACTATTAAAATATTAAAAATATTTATAAGAATTATCCACATACTAACTGGCAAGGAATACCGTAGGCTCAATACAACCCAGTTTCCGTTGTATTCCCCATATGTGAATATTGATTGGAAAACAAAATGGTTAAAATCTAGTCGATTGAAAGTTGACGGTAATAATAAGACAGTTATCATCCTCCTTTCCTATAAGCTTTGAAAAAATGCATCTTTAATTTTATGCTTGAAAGTATTCGAATTTCTCACCAATTTTAAAGCTGAACTCAGATCATTTCACATTCTTGTGCCAATATATGATAGTGTTTAGCGACCAATTTCCAAAATCCCAGTTGGTAAACTAAACCTTTGTCCCATTCTCCATGTAGAATGGACACCATTTTGAAAAGTTAATATCTCAGACATAATATGCTGGTGATAGGTCTTTGCAAAATTTATATTCACTCGCACAAACTCGCTGATTAAATCTTTCTGCTGTGGGAATCCACTTTATGTTTCAATATTCGTTTACACCAATGTGGGTTCTCTTTTCCAAATTTAAACAAAACCGATACACTTTTTTTGAGCTTTTTGTATCTTTTTAGTGAGCTCTTTTTTTTAATGTGAATGTTATGCTCAGCATGCATAAGCATTGTAAAGAATTCTGCTAATATTGAAATCTAAACATGATTGTTTTCTGTCTAGAAAGAATAGAGCCTTGTGGCACAGCACATAAAAGATATCCCGTCTTAGAGTATTATTTTTCAATATTAAGGAGATATTTCCTATTTTCTAAGTATGACTTACACCATGCATTTGTTGATTTACTAAACCCTAGAATTCTAATTTCAGTAAGAGGATGTCTGGGCATGGTCTATCTGTCAAATGCTTTTTTGCAAATTTATGATTTTCCCGCAAGTTTGTTTTCCTTCATCAAATCCAGTTATAATTTTACAATTTAATAATGACAGACAAATATCTGTATAATACTTACCTCTAAATCCAGATTGATATCTATATAATATATTATTTTCATCAAGGTCCTCTTATTTTTGATACGGGAGGAAGAAGTGTTATTGGTCTATAATTCTTAAGTTCTAGATTTAATTGATTTTTATAAAATGGCTTGAGTTTTGCTATTTTGCTGTTGTCTGAGAAAGAGGCTATTTGTGTTGATTTGTGTGACGGATTCTGCAAAAATGCTACAGCACCATCTGTAAGAAATCTTCCCGATATATTATCAAACCTATTACTTTGGCAGGATTAAATTATTTGCATTATCGTAGGTTGAAAAGAAAAGGTTTTCTTTCCTGATTTTGTGGTCTATAGATTTCTTTGACACTATACTTCCCAAATTTCTTTGTAGGTAAGGGAAGTTTTTCAATTCGGGCTTTTGCAAAATTAGGAAAAAATTACTTAAAAATTTCTGCATTAGCCTTAGGGTCATATGAAACATTCCCATTATCTTTTTTGGGACATATATTTGATGGTGCGCTAGTTTTAGATGTAACCCTAAAGAGTTTAAACATTTCCATATATCTTTTGGTTCAGCGATATTTTCATTAAATATATTTTCTAATAAAGTGTATTTTCTTTTTCTTTCCTTTTTTCTTGTAAGTTTTGTCTTGTTTTTCTGTACTTTATGTCATATAATCTTGTTTTCTTATATTTTCCAAAGGGCTTGTCTCGTATTCTGATTCCATCAATAATCTCCTCATCAATCCATTCAGCTGTATTGCTTTGGCACAAATTTCTTGTGTTGGGGATAGCTGATCAATTATGTTATAGTTATTTTATTAATGAAGTCGTATGTCTTATTAACGTCTTCATATGTTAGACGATTCGGAAATTCAGTTGTTGCTAATCTATCTAATAAAACATCTTTTGTATAGTGTTTTAGACATGTAATTTGTATGTATATTTTACAGTTTAATTTGGGCCTCTTGATTTATCTTGTACAGTCAGTATATCATTTGATGATCAGAAAGGCCCATATCAGTAATACCACTTTGATAAAGTTTTGGCAGCGAAATGTCTAAGAATATATTTTCTATATCCATAGAAAACTCATTTCTTTTATGAAAATATACATAATTTTACATGTAAACATGTAACCCCTCCATGTCTATTTCTATCTGCGCATATTATATTATAACCATCAAAAATAATTTCCCCATCTAGGACCGTGTTAGCGAGTTTAGATTCAGTATGGCCTATTATGTCTGGTTTTAATTTGTGAGCAATCAAACGAAGTTCATTAATTTAAACAAAAGGCTATTAATATTGAGGCGAACAAATGTATACCTTTATCTTTAAACATATAAAAATTAGTATCTTCTATTACTTGTGTTTCTTCAATTTTTTGTTTTGAATATTTTGAACCTTTCAACACATGAATTTTGAAGTAACCGATTGAAGAATGTAGAAGTGTGGTCAACAAGCCAGCAAGAATTGTATACAAGAAGGTTCGAAATACACCAGAGGTGGAGAGCATTAGTATTTTTAAATCCTTAATAACATATTAAAACTATTATTTACTTAACTATGGTAACCATAATTGAAATATCTTTCCTTAGATGACCTAACAGCTTTAACAATTTAGATCTTTCGGTACAAGGAATTCTAAACAGGTGAGAGTTTCTATTATAAAAAATATGCTGTGAACAAATACCAAATGTAGGTTTATATGATTATTGTATGTTATCTCTTTATTTTACACCTAACTACTGTATATATAGGCTGCATAGCTTCTTCAGCATTTTGGCGGGGCACTGATAACTGATTACTATGTTTTTGTTGTTGTTTTTACTTGCAAAAACCAATAATAATATGGCTTTTCGTTTGTGTTGACATGTTAAACGTCTTTTCCATTGGAAGATACATATTGGAAAATGGAATATAACAAAGTTTCAATATTTGCTGTTTGGTTACTATTTTTGACCGGAATTTATGTACTGTTTGTTAGAACAAGGAAGTTCTTTGTTTGTAGGAAAATAACTTTAAACTTATTTCATTTTTCATTTTATAGAAATCAACATTTTAAAACAGCTTTTAAGGATACATATAACCTTTAAATCGATATCTTTGCCAAAATGAAAATTTTATATTATTTGACAGCTTATTTTGTATAGTAATATTTATTTAAAAGTAGAAATGTCACATATTACTATGTCACATATTATTTAATAACAATTTATTGGCTAGTTCAATTTCTTTTAATTTTCCTTGGGTAATTTCGACTTGGTTACCAGGTTGTAAAATTTATTTTTGGAATTTTTGGTTATTTTCGTTATAAATTAGTTTTTTGTTGCCTTTAGGTTATTGTGTATTGTAAAGTGTAAAAACATTGTTGTTAATTGTGTTTAGAATTTAGATTCAGGGGTAATTTCCAGCTAGGGGTAAATTTTTTTATTCCTCCAAAAATGTTTTTTTCCAAAATATTTTTCCTAAACTATATGCAACTATTTTAATTTCATTTGAATCACCGCAATAACAAGAATTTACAAACAAATTCTTAACTCTTGACCTCTTCTAGATCCGAAAAATATGAAATCGAAATGACGCTTAATTTCAGTAAAAATATGCTGACATCAGAATAAAAATCACGAGACTTTAGGCTGCCATTTTTATTTGAAATTAAACATAAGATTGTGACTGAATGAATCATATCTCATAATACACTGGTAGCTCTATAACATTAATAAAATATGATCAGAAATGC
>JANTOQ010163591.1:0-14758 GCA_027564595.1 Bythotiara depressa | reverse complement strand
ATTGATAACATACCATATCAGCTAAAAGTTTTGCCATTTCCTCTGCAGCTCTACAATTAAAATAATTTTTGAACATTAAAACTCCACAGAACAATTTTTGTCTAGGTAGTAGTGGGATTTGTACCCTGGTCATACTAGTGAAACCATTCCACCTTCCATTGGACAATTTTTGTCGCTACGGTTAGTTCAATGAAAGGTAGAATGGTTTTCACCGCTATGACCAGGGTTCAAATCCCACTACTACCTTAGACAAAATTGTGTTGATACATATAACAGAAGCATGATACAGTTAAAAGATAAACAATGGAGATTAGAGACAACATGATATTATTTGAAGTACCTAGCTCAAATTGTTTCTTACTTCTTGATAACCATTATAAGGTTGATGCCTAATAGCATTATATATAGTATTATATTTTACATGTGCATGAAAAGATGTGTTTGTTGACAAGTTAACACTAACATCACTAATATACAAGATAGATCATGGAAATGGCCAAGTTTCTCTTAATTAGTACCCAGCTCCTTGTTAGTGTCTCCATAATAAGTGTCCCTCTCATGGATGAATTAGTACCCATGCAGATCCTTGTTAGTGTCTCCATAATAAGTGTTCCTCCCATGGATGAATTTTTTAATTAGACCCTGCTCTTGTTTACTATTTAGAAGAAAAATAATATTTCTTTGTACAGTCACATAATTTACCATTAACGAAGCATTTTGGACAGTGTTTCAGACAATTTCATTGGCAATACACAGTATTATAGCTTCTGTAGTAAAATCGTGTGCTTTTAAACTACAAAAGCAATATTTTTTTACCGCAGTGCACACAGATAAAGGCATCCAATGAAAGTCATATATCCATATGTTGCAACATCATATGTATTCGGCTGAGGACCATAAATTAAACCTGCAAATATAAAAGGTAACATAGCTATATTATTCTAGAAATCAAGATTTCAGCAGATAAGGATATTTATAACAACAAATACGTTTCTTTATATTAATTTTGGAAAGATGAATCATTTAAACTGGATTGATATTGAAGGTTCGTAACCTATAAAATTACTAGAAATTCAGGTCAGCAGTGATAAGATGTAAATTAATAATTCACTCTATTTGATATATTGGAATTGGAATTTCGTAACCATACACCTGTATGGATGTAAGGGTTTTAAAACATACACCGGTATGGATGTGTAAGGGTTTTAAAACATGCACCGGTATGGATGTAAAGGTTTTGAAACATGTCCATTCCTGGGAAAAACCTTTATAAAACTTTATATGCAAATGTTAGATGTTGTTACGTAATTATAGTGGTTTGAATCAAAAAGGATAATCAAATTGTACCATCTTTGTTTACATCAAGTACATTCAACCAATGGAACATAACCATTTTTAGTGGTTCCCACATATCTTTTAACCACGTCTTTGGTGCTCCTTGTCGAACCTTTAAGAAAAATGGATTCTAGGTTCTATTAACAGGTTTAATATACGTATTTTTTGCTTAGTTATATTATCTACATTATATATAGTGAATCCTTTTACATAAATATTTCTTCTGTTTGTGTCTTTCAATCCTTTGCCAAATTGGATCTCAAAATAATGTCTTTAAGAATTATAATAGCATTTGGGCAAAGGATAATTTTGTTGAAAAAGTATATTTTTCTTTACACTGTAAACATTACCTATCTAGATACTTTTACATCACTTATAGAAAAAAATTCCCACAATTCTAAGACAATCCTCATCAATTTAAGGGAAGTATCAAGAAAGGCAACTGTGAAAGACATTGACTGAATTCCAACATAATTATAATATAACATATCTATGTGAGGGCCCACCAAGGAGGTTTGAAACATCCAGCTGTCTAAATTGTCCAAAAAATTATTTCAGAATTGTAATTGTAAATAGCTTAAGAAACAGATGGGGCGAACATTTATGCCCACTGGCTCCCCTCTGGATCTGCTCCATAGCGTGTACACAAAACATAACACAAACAGATTAAAGTAAGTGGAATCAAACACATGATTCAGATCATTGAGTGATTATTTTTTATGGACCTGAGCATCATGTTAAACCTTGTACAATTCTTTGTAAATTGTATATTGGGTAACGTGTTCTTTTGACATGGTGTGTATGTAACCTATATAATACTGGTTTTACCCAATCATATATAATTTTATCTCCAGGATATTGTTTAAAATCTCAACCAAAATATTAATATACAAGAGTTTATATCCAAAGTTTTAAAACTAGTTTTGTTGCTAAAGTGGTTTATACAGCCACTTTGGTAGGATGGCTGTTTGTAAAAGAAGTGTAAAACCTCATTATACTTGATCAAGTACAAAAGAAATTTAAATCTTCCTGAAATAACTATGCTTTTAAACAGTAATCAAAAACCAAGTTTGATATTTTTCCTATAAATTATCACTGGATAAATTGATTTAGCATACCTCACGATAGGTTTTCAACACGGTTCCAATCTCTCCATCCACACAAATAAGAGTGGAAGCCGGATCTGCAGAATAATGTTTCCATGTAGCCCACACACTTCGCAACTACAATGGACACTGACTACGACTATACCAAGCAAACAAATTTATATTGAGACAGAAATAAAAAATATATATTATAGCAGCTATTCAGTGATTGTTACATCATAGGCAGTTATGGAAGTAAGGACAAAACAAACCAAACAACCTGTGAACATGAACATAACAAAAGTTATGGATACATGCATCATTTAATCTTAGTGCCCTGAAAAGTAAAAAATCTATGTTCCTTTTCTTTACTGTTTTGCTTTTTCCAGGGGTGTTAAAAATTGGAAATAAAAGGAAAAACAAAGTTGGTAAAAGTTGGTAAAAGTTGATAAGTCCCCCTTATCTTTTGGTTACTATTAGGAAGTTTCAATAGGCAGGTGTATGCATTAAAAGGCGTCATATACACTGGTTCATTGACCTTACAAGTGAAAGTGAAATGTGGCAACTATGCAGGCACTATTCTTCATTTTTAAGACCAGATATTAAATATCTGATATACTTTGAGCATTTGTTCACATAAAACATCCAAGAATTTAGAGCTGCCAGAACAATACATACAATCAGGGTGTTAGACAGGCTTGAGAGAGATAGAGTGACATTATATGAAATCATACCAATAAAAACCAATAAAAATTGCACATTTAATCAAAGAAAGAATTTTCTACTGTGTATAGCATACCATTCAGGAATTTGTTTATTTTACCATACTATATTTACCTACACTGTAAGAAATAGAAAATACCTTACGTTAAAGATAAAAATGGTATCCAATGATCCTGGGAATGAATTTGGAATGTATACAACAAACAAGAAAGAATCAAATTCTAACCTGGGAATAACACCATGAGGTGTGATTTGATGCAACAGATCTATTTCACGGATTTTCTGCTCAAGTTTAGGATAGAACCTGTATAAAACAAACATTTTTAGAATGTCAATAAACAACAGAGAAAATAAATAAAACATAATGGAAACAAATTCTGTGGAAATTGCAGGTGCATAGCATTATTTTGAATTCATGAAGTTTTTCAGAAATAATTTTAATAAAACATCTGAATTTCTATATAAAACTATTCATAAACAAACTAATAGACACAGAAAGCATCAAGCATCAGGTTTTACATCTGATTTGAATAATTTAGCAAAACATTTGCCATTGTTTATTAAAATAATTATAAGAAACTCACATGGCAAGAGTCATTTCATAGTTCAAGACATGAGTGCAGTTCAGCGGACAACATCCTAAATAACAACGAAAAGTAACATACTGAACTATTTTACGGGGTTGAATTAATCTCACAATGATTCATGAAAATGGTTACACCCTGAGAAGCAGACAGCAACAAAAATTGACTTTTGGAATTGCAGAAGATTATCACACGTGGTCACATTAAACTGTTTCTCATTTTTGTTATTAGCAAATGTATGACATCATCATGAGCTACTCATGCTAAAGAAGAAGAATAACAATACTTTTTAACAATGTTTACATAATACATGTAAGTTTAGTTTACAACAACAACAACAACAAGTAATTTGCAGCATGCAACAAAAACAAGTATAAGATATGGAATAAATAACATGATGTTAGGAATGTCTATGAGCAGATATATAAATTTCAAGTAAAAAAGAAGAAAACAATTACCTTTTAATCCCATACAACCTAAAACATAATAAACAGCTAAGATTATAAAACACAAAATCTCACTGAAATAAACCATATAATGTAGCTAATGATTAGGATTAACAATAAGAAAAGTAATTGTTAATAAAAGCTCTAGTTGTTTAATTACTTTCAGTACATATGAATTCATTTAACATGTGTGTTTAAATAAATCGAAATAATATATTATTATTATATAATTATAATTATAATTATTATTGTTATTGATATTATTACTTGATAATAAGATTATCATAAAATATAGTTCTGCAGTCATAAAGCACCAGCAACACACTTCATCTCTATGTTTATATGCAGCATACGCAGCAATCAACAACTTTTTTACTGGATCATCATGGTGGCTTAAGGATACACATAACCTTCAGCATAGGGTTGATGAAAATCATTAATATCTTTTCATATGTGTATTTTCAAACCATAAAAGTATATATTTTTGAAAAGCTGAATAAACGGCCTACCCAACTGTAATAATATTATTAATTAATATTTTATTTAAAAGAAGAAATAAATGTTCAACACTTTTTTGATTGTCAATATTCGAAGAGTGAAAAGGTACAATGGCCTTGTGCTTTCAAGTTAAAAACTGTATCATCGGAAAGCTCATGTTCTGAAGTCCAAAACCGTGTCTCGTTTATTTTTATTTTGGGTTAGTGGCTAGAAAATCAAGAAAATGTGTTACTTACACATAAAAATGTTTAAAAAACTCCCTCACCCCTCTTTATTCATTCATATCTCTCGATCAAAACAATTTAAAGAAAAAATGAGACACAGTTTTGTAGAGCAAAGATCGCTGATTCTTACTATGTCAAAGGCAACTTTTTCCCGGTTTTTCCTTGTACCTTTTCACTCTTCAAAGTTAGGGAATAAGCAAGACAAATCATTTCTGAGAAACAGCGTTTTAAAGTTTATTAAGGGTAGATAATCTGAAAATAAAGAAATGATTAAGATTGTAGCTGATTACGTCTCATAAGGTGGGTTTGTTTACTTTTTTTACTTTACTTTACTTTTTTTACTTTACTTTTCTTTTGTTATTTCTTACAAAATAAGAAAGAAAAGGAAGGAAAAAATGCTCATTACCATTAGTATACAAATGTTAGAAATATTAATCTCTCTTTGCAAACATTTATTTTTTATAGTACATTTTAATTATTTGGGGCTTTTCTAATTTTAAATAAATATTCTACCCAAAATAAGCTTTTAAATTATATAAATATTTATTTTGGCAAAAATATTGATTAAAAGGTCATGTGTATCCTTAACATGAGATTTTTGTATCTGACAGTGTTTCAATTTCAATCTTATTTACTTATTTACAATGTATTATAAAGATTGTAGACATATAATAATATTGTTCTAAGATGACAAGTATAAATAGCATCATAACTGCTTATAATCTGGTGATATATTCTGAGATATATTATTGCCATTAAACAGGCCTAACCAAAGTTTAATAAGGCTTGTATCCTATCTGATATCAGTAAAGACTTAAGACTCACGAAATTAATATTAATATATTAATATACCTTCAAAAATATAAAAGTTTGAATCAGTCTGCCACATACAACTTGGTGAACTAAAAACAATTTAAAATAAGTAAGTAATTAAAAGCTGTACACAAGAAAATATTCAAACATTCTCTACATTATTTCTGTTTTTGTTTTTTTAACTTTTGTTTCATGCTTTTCCTTCTTAATGTTATTCTATCCTAGGATTTACTTCTTATATAACTTGTTTGTTATAATATTATCAAATACAATTTTAACGCTTTCATTGTGTTATTAGTTTCTTCCCTCCAGAGTCTTCTTGCTTTGTTTAGTTTAGTTAATACATATATAATTAAAAGTAAATGTTAGAAACACTATGTGGTATATAGAAAATCCTACAGAAATGCACATGTTCAAAGGAATAAATATTTACAACCACACTATTGATTTATTTTAACTTACTCTACCAGCTGCACTATCAATAAGTTGCCATGGTAATGTTGAATTAAACATGGAATCTCTGAATGCATATGTGGTCCCTCGAAGGACATTGGTTTGACTAGCTGTGTATTTGAGAACCTAGGACAAAATAATCACAAACAAGACAATGAGTATTTGCAATTGGTATATCAGATTTTATGTGAATAATCAAATCTAAAAATATCTTATTTATGATGAAGATAATCAAATGTATTCAGAGATATAAAGAAAAAAAATAACAATAGCTACATTCCAGGGGGTGAGTATTGCAACATATTGAAACCTGAAACAATGGCAATATCGTCATTTGATATTCTGAAACCAGTTACTGATATCACATGAGGCAACTAACTTAGACTCCATTTAGGGATCAACAAAATGTGGAAACTGCAGATAGGTGACTTTAATATAAAATATAAGTGCTAATCATATAGAAATCTCCTTGTTTTGATGTTCAATAAACAGTACTGTAACATTCGTTATATTTAAATGAATTTATTTTTTGGAGAGAAACTTTGAGAGAACACTTTATTATCAAGGAGCAGAACAACAAAAAAGTAAACATTTATAATATTTGCATACTTTCTCAAAGGGACTAATTGGTTTTTAAACACCAGTTTAGTTGTCCAAAGCCCATTAAGTGCTGCTGAGATAATATTACACAACTTCCAGACTTCTTTTTTTTTGCGTCTGACATAATATTACGCAAAAATGCAATGGTTGCTTTCTTGTCTAGTTTCTGTCTTAACATTATGCCTAGGTATTTTCTGTAGCTATCTTTTGAACATAGATTGACCATGGTAGCATAAACAAAACAAAGTCTAGTATGTGGGGAAAAGGTTAGATTTGCAAAATAATCCCCAAAAGAGTATCAACTGGAGTTCAAATGGTACCACTTAAGGGATTAAGGCAACCACTGCTTATATATATTTACCACCAGCTTATATATATTAACCAGCAAAGTAGATTAAAACATTCAAACCTCTTCCATTCCCTTGAAAAGGTTAGAGTAGTAACAGCCAACATAAATATCAGTTTTTGGTACAGTAGCACCAACACCCACCCAGTCTCGATATCTATAACAAACAAAAGTTGTGTTTAAAAATTTGTATATTAACACACTTCACTTCACCACCAGCACTAAATAATTATACTTGTGGTTTGTGAAATATTTTTATTTTAAGATTCTCTGACTTTTCCAGGTTGTCCCTGATCAATATGGGTAAAAAGGTTTCCTGTGACAGATCAGTAAAATATTAACTTCCACCTTGCAGAAGTATATAAAAGCATCCAGTTATTTTTCAGTGACCGATCAGCAAATCTTAACTTTCTTCTTGCAGATGTATACAAAAGTACCCACTTTCCACTTATACAGACATGAAGGAATGATTTTTTGTTTTGTGATTTTGCCTTCATTTAGTATGTACCAAAGTCCCCATTCCCTGTCCCTCAAAAACAATACATTTCTAAATTTCTGACATTTCTCCATTCCCTGACTGATTTTTTTGTTTTCTTGTAAATTCTTTATTTCAATTTCAGTTTGCAATTTCACCATCTTGATGTAACAACAAGAGACTGTGCATACATTAACATACTGTTTATATTTAGCCAAATTTCCTCTGCACAATGAATAGGTAAGTACATAATGTCTCTTATGCAATAAACATTACATTTTGGTTAACTTCCATTAGTACTTGATCAATATTCAACATTTCACTGCCAAAATAGAAAGGTGTGAATTAAAAAAAAAACTGCAGCAATAAGAAATCAATGTTCATACCAAAATTTTATTTTACCTGTTTGGGAAATACCAACCAAGAACATATGTAAAAACCTGAAAAACAAAACACAAGGTCATTGGTCACAACATCACCTGACACAACTATATACATCTTCTAATAGTATAGTAATTGTAAGTTAAGTACAATTTCACAAATATATTTACTAGACAAGTGCAGAAACTAAACTTTGTTTAGGAATCAGTAAGTGAGGTAACATTGACAACAACTACATACCACAACAGAGGATAATAATGTAATATAAACATACAGTTGTTTGTCCAGCCGGAACAGTCTGTGTTGTATTTACAGCACCATTGAATGTGAAGCTAGGCTGGAAAAAGAAAAGACAATCATAATACAAGTTTGTGTTCCAGGTGTCAATACTTACTGAAGTAAAGATTGTGCTACATAGTCATGTTTGTATTAATCTGGTTTCCTCAATTATAATTGCTAAAGTAAAAACAATACTTGAATACATTGAAATTTTAAAATAACTTAATTATAGCAGAGACCTTTACTTACCGGAGACATACCAACTGTCCCTTGTCCTGGCAGAGTTGTATCTTTGGTAAATGCTTCCCATAGATCTGTAGCTTTACTATATTGGAGCATAGTAGACATTGCATCTCCAACTTGTTTTACAGCTATAGTAAAAAATACAATACACATCATCATCAAACATCAAACTTCAACAAGACCTAAATTTTATCGTCTCTTACTACAATCCTAGTCATAATAATTATTGTGAATGTGAACTGAAGTGGAATAAATTAACTGTCCTTGTGTTTGTTTAGTTGTAAAACTTTATGGTCATTAAATTATTGTAAACGTAGTCACTGATTACCATCTAATCTATTTAAGATGGTAGTATTGTTACCTCCAAGGAAACACATAAAAATATAGGTATGGTATTAGACAAGAAGCTAAATTTTGGTCAGCATGTGAAAGAAAAAAATTCTAAATTTTATAATTTTATCTGAACGTTTTGACGAGCTATTATTAAAACGTTTTGATGAACTATTATTTTAAAAAGTAACCATATGTTGAACCTGACATGACCTTTCTACAACAATGGAGTAATTATATTCCACTATTTATCTTGTTTACAATTATAAATAAACATTCCTGAGCATTCCAGCTGGTTGATAATACATTTTTTAACTTTTATAATTTTATATATGATAATTTACCTTTTAGTTTCATTGATCCAAACCTATAACTATGTTTTGTGATTCCAGAGAGTATTTATAAATCTCCGGGTTTTATTTATATGGGCATGCAAACTCTTCTACTCTTCTATGCAAAACTTATTTGTATGACTCGCCACTAACAACAAACTACATTTGACTGCATTCTATCTCGTGCTAGTATAATTTTATATTGAAATGAACTATAATTTGAAAGCTTTAGGGAATGGAGGTCTCGTTTTAACAAAAGAAATCTCCCTTAGTGACTGGTAAAATGATTTTCTTATTCTTGAGATTAACTTTACTGTAACATCACACAACAATAACTGTAAATGAAAACTGAACACAGTTAAAACAGGATAAAACATACGCTTGACACTTGATACCACAGAGAAAGAGTTTTGGATGATTATGACCTACTGAATGTTTTAAAAACAATAAACAACAACAGAATCATATATCTATTTGTCTTCAATTTAATACATGTAACAATCATGTTAAGACTTGCTTAAAATCTTAGAGAGAATTTAATTATTAATAACAATACACAAAATCCAAATCTCCTTGAAAATACCCCCTTGTGCTATACCCGTCCACCAACGTCACCGTTCACTGGATACAACGCTGTCACAGTTCACTGGATAGACATCATTTATGTTTATATTATTTATATTTATATCAATCTTAATGAGAAAAATTGAATTAAAATTTCTGCCAGCACAAGAATTATCGATCTAATATTGATAAAAAGAGGAACACAGTTCGAGAAAAATATTTTCAAGGTTAATTCATTACTATAGTTATTATTATGTATTGCCTTCTATTTGCTTTCATAACTGTAAGTAGCTGAATGATTCATTTGTATTTTGCTTTTCATTTCAAGTTATTAGGTTGAGGAGATCCTATTTTTTTATAAAATTTTGAATTTATATATTTTTACTCGTTCATTAATGAATCAAGTGAGGCATAAATTTACTTTTCGCTCTTTTATGATTGATTATTATGTACATTATTTGACAGAGATTTTTTAAAACATCCAGTGAAACTTATGGCTTTCTTTTTTTTTTTTCTTTTTTTTTTTTTTACAGCTCTTTAACTTGATCAAGAAAGAATCAAGAAAGAGTGGGATATATATTATTTTAATTTTAATTTCTATGATCCACAGTTCTCTGAAAATAATTTTGGTTGCTGTGGCAAATGTGAAAAATTATAACCAACATTAAAATTGAAAAATAATTATATCTATGTCTTTTCCTCAGTGCAGTACAAGAAAAGTGAAAATTTATAATCAAAGTTCTGAGTTATGATAGACAAACAAAAAATAACTTACCCATCAGTGTATAAAGCATTGATATTTCCATTATATCCAACGTTTCTCACTAAAATCAAAATTTACTTTGTGTTTACAAAAATGAAAAATAAAGATATTTTATATCATACCTTACTGATCCAATAAACAAAGAACAAAAATAAACCAAAACAACATTAACTATTTAAAAAACAAACAAAAAACAAGTAAAACCTTCACTAAATATTGGTGTTTGTCCATTCCATCCAACAATGTTTTGTAAACTTGCCAAAAGAGAGACCTAAAATGGTGGCAGCTTATTATACCACTGGACAATCTTTTATCAGATGACAGGATCAGGTAGAACAGAGGTCCATTTTCTTAAAATACAAGCTCTACAAATATTTTATTATTATTTTGGGATAGATATGGGCCTGTATAGAACATACATATTACTTACATCCAATCGGGAAGAATAAATATTTCATGAAACAATACTAAAAAGTATTCAATAAACAAATAAACTGATCTCGATGTGATATTTTACCTAAAACAAAAATAATGCTCAAAATACCTGTTTCAACGTGGGAAAATTTTCTTTGTGAGAAAAAACAAAAAAACATTGGCTTTTGATGCCAGTAGTATTTATACGCAAAGTGCATCGCTAGGAAATATTTGCTATTTGGGGAATTTTCTTATCAGAGTGCACATACTTACAAATTCAATTCAAAGAAAGAAATTGAAGTCATTCTGAAGATTATTTACCAGAAGAATTTTCACAGCAACTGAAACTGATGAATTAGAGCATTTAGGACATTAGTTTAACACAAATTCTGGTAGCAAAATAGAAACAATTGTGGCCTTGAATGAATTCTAACAATTCTGGATTATAAAATGGAAAGGTTTTTAAACTATATTTGGTAAAATATTAGAGTTAATTTATGATTCCTCACAGCTGTGATGCCAATCACAACCCAAAGATCACAATGTCAACTCATGGACAGTCTGAAGAACGACCTCTTCAAAAACCTTCTTCACTAATGTTTACGTGTTGTGTTTGCCATGATGATAAAAGGCACTGTGCAATTGTTATGCTCCTGTGATATGTGGATGATTTGTATTTTTGTTATCAAAACAAAAAGCTTAGAAAAACATCAACAAAATTATTATCTGAAACAATTTAGCAACACAACACAGAGTAAGTTCATAGCTTTGGAGTAACGTATGACACAGAACCACTCTGACTAGTTTCTTAATTACAAATGTTACAAGTACATTATGTTCGTGTTTGCATATTACAGAGATGTGAATTTCTTATGTTTGCGTATTACAGAGTGATGTGAATTTCTTTATGATTGTGTATTAGACAGGATGTGAATTTCTTACCTTCAACAACAGGACACTTTGCTGTAATCTCAATAGTCTCCACGCCTGGTAAGTGTGCTAACAATTCTTTAGATGCTTTTGGCACGACTATTAAATAAAAGATGGACTAAGTGTATAAAACAACATGATTATTTTAGCAGCAAACAAAGACATTATTTATTAAGGATACACATAACCTTCAGCAGAGGGTTGAAGAAAATCGTTAATATCTTTTCATATATGTATTTTCCGGACACAAAAGTATATATTTTTGAAAAGCTTAATAAATGGCCTATCCAACTGTCATAATATTATTAATATTAATTAATATTTTATTTAAAAGAAGGTATAAATGTTTGAACACTTTTTTGCCTGTCAATATTCAAAGAGTGAGAGTGAAAAGGTACAACAGCCTCATGTTTTCACATGTTTTCTAGTTGAAAAATTATTTGGGTTAGTAATGAGAAAATCAAGAAAACGTTCTGGTTTTCCCTTGTACATTTTCACTCTTTAAAGTTAGGAAATAGCACGAAACAGCATTTTAAAATTATTACGATTCAGCTGATTACGTCTCATGAGGTGGGTTTGTTTACTTTTTCTTTTGGTATAGTCTTGTAATTTCTTACAAAATAAGAAAGAAAAGGAAGGAAAAAATGTTTGTTACTATTAAATTATATAAAATTTTAATTTTGGCAAAAATATCGATGTGCGTATCTTTAAATGAACATTAGAATACAGTCCACAGTTTTGAACATTTTGATTTTCACTGATGTAATGAAGAGATAATTTAAACGATGTGATTAGCACTGTGATTATTAGAACGATGTGATTAGCACTGAGTCAGATATCATTATTATATTTATTCATTTATGAAATTTTTCCCAGGATACCTTTTTAGTACTTAACTTACTGTCATCAAAGGCCTGATTATAATTAAAGGTCTCGTTTAAATTGATTGGCTTTGCAAGTCAAGAGAAACCTCCACGCAACTAGACAACTCTGAAGTTGATGCTTGTCATAAAACACTGCTATGGCACACATTAATGATCAGGTCCATGATACGATGAATGATCCTATAGATAGAAAAAGTTCAAGAAATTTCTAAACCAGAAATAAAAAGTATTTTTAGGAAAATGTTTTTACTTCTTACCATGATCAGTAACATAAGCTGCTGGTTTGAAACCTGTCTGATTATACCAAGTACTTGACTGTAAAACTGCAGCTTCTGATCCAACCCTATAATTGCAATATATATATATAGAGATGATGCTCTAGATCTAGTTAATTATACATTTGCTGTTATTAAGGTCAGACAATTGACTAAAAAACACAGCACACAAACGACTTACTATGGCACTCACAATGACAATGTATTTTATGACTCTCTGAATATTTGTGTTCATCATTATGAATGTATTTTTACTAAAACCACATAACTTGATTTAGTTTTTAGCCTGTGAGCTACATTAATTTGAGATAACTACATAAAAGCTTCCATAACATACAGGAGCCATGTTAAGTTATGTTAAGTTAACTCGAGTTAAAACATAAATGCTAGCTAACTTCTTAAAGGCTTTATATTGGTTATAGGAGGCAAATACAATACTTGAACATTAATTAGCTTGGTAGGATCTTCTTTTAGGTTAGGAACTCATCACAGAATAGTGCAGAGGAAAACCTTTTCTAGTACTAACTATAAGAGTTATTGACTCGTTATACTGTGACTAACATGCAAGAAATGCCACATTCCAACCATAGCCATCATTAATGGTATTCCACTTCAACAGGCTTCCCATATTTTTGTATTGCTCTTATCATTTCTGTCATTCTAAGTGAAAACCTTCACTGCTCTCGGCACTTCATTTCATTTTCCAGTCAGTTTTCAGTGTTCCTAAAGGTTTTTAATGGTAAAAACATGGTGTGCACAAAAAGCAATGCCGGCCGGCAATATGTAATCACGTTCTGGTGGTGAAGTCCAGTGTTATATGTGTTATGCTCTTACAGCACAAAATTTTAGAAAAAAGTAAGCATGACAGTATATTAATTTAATTATATTAATTCTAATCTTACTAAAAATATTTAATTTTAAGAATCTAGTAAACAACTGTACTACAACTTTAAATTTATAGTTTTGCCACAGAGAGAACTTACTCACTTGATAGCAAAGAAAGAATCAGGGACGTGTGCTGTGTGATTAATTTTATTGCTTATTTGCCATTGTCTCAAACCACCATCACCAGCAATAGCTATGCATCCACCACCTACAGAAAAAAAAGATTGTGTATCAGCAGACTTAGTAAATATTTTTATTTTGTAGGAACATTTAGGTCATCTATAAAAACACTCCAGACCATTCAACAAAACCCAAGATGTAAAGTTTTACACCAGTTTTTGGCTTTCTATATATACACAATATTGTAGATATATAAACACATCTGTGATAAAATTAAGTTTACCAATAGAAAAACACTAGCTAGCAGTGATCGAATTAAGAGGTCGTGATTCACTAAAAGCAACACAATATACATGTCTTGTGACACAAAATTGAGAAAATTCTATTTTTAGCGACACAAAATAATAAGAATAATATGAAATAAAAATTTCTACATTTCTGAAAATGACTGGACCATTACACTATAACTAAGACCCAGAAAATTTTCAGTTTCAATGAAGTTGGTATATTCCTTACCGCATAAAATTACTTTCCCAGTAAAGAATGTACCAAACAGCATTATCATATTTATACCAAAAAAAAGGTTTACTGCAGACTGTCAAATCTGACCATCACTGGCGCGAATCTAGTTGGATTCCCATATATGTGAGGTTGCAAATCCATCAGCTCTCTGAATCCGCTTTGCCGTCCTAAATGCCGTCGATCACTTCTACTGCGACGGCAAAAAAGCTGACTGTAAATTTTCAATCTAGTTTTGAAGTTTTATTACCTTCCAG
>JANTOQ010163369.1:0-14759 GCA_027564595.1 Bythotiara depressa | reverse complement strand
ATATCTGCTGATGAGAGTGGGAAAATCGTTTTGTGGAAGGCTGCTGGACACTTTCAGAAGTTACAATCTATTTTGGGCTATAGGTAGGTCTTGTGATAATGTGGGTTGATGATAACTTTGTCATAATAATATTTGAATGGTAATATAATTTTAGTATATACGTGTGGCTACTGACATTTTTTACAGTAAATAGTAGTATAAAACTTTACGTAAATAAATTTTTTTAAACATAGTGGTTTTCGAAGTGTTGTATATTATTTTTTTAAATGTTGAAATGGTTCAAAAGTTTTAAGTAACTGTGTTGTAGTAAAACATATGGTTATATATATTCTTATGAAATTGCATAATGAAAATTTTTTATTTTAGTTACCCATGCTCAAGTATTCGTTTATGGAAAACATATATTGTAGCTGGTTATGGAAGTGGTCATGTGCGCATCTTTAGTGCTGACACTGGTATTATTATAGTAGAACTCACAGCTCATGCAAAATGGATCAACGCAATAGATATAGCAGAGGATAGTGGTTTAGTAAGTTCAAAACAAAAAAGCATATTATTCTGATAGATAGTCTGACCGAGTGAATTACAGAATATTTTAACCCCTCTCCTCACCTTCACTTCGTATGTAATTGTATAAATTTTAGAACCTTCCCTTTTTGCATATGTACTTATGTCTTGTTGACCCCCTCCCAAATACGATTTTAAGGGAAATCTCAGTAATTAAACCTGTATTGACTGTCATCATTGGCCATACTTAGTTACTGTATACACTCCTCTACAGAGGTTTTAAGAACTGAAAGAGTTGAAGGGAGTGTTATCTCTAAGAATAATAATTGGAGACTCCACAAAGGAGAGTGGTTACCTTCATTAGCCAAAAGTGCTTAAGGTGAGTGTATCATACTTAATGTTACTAATTATTAGTATCTGAATTTACTTTTTTTATTTAGCTAATAACAACATCGGAAGATACATATGTTCGTGTCTGGGATTTGAATAATGTGAGTTCGTTATTTATATTATTTCTTTGTTTCATGCCACCCACTCAGAGTTCTCAGAGTTCCCTGTTTTTTTTTGTATGTGATCCCATTTCATGAGATATAAACACCTACAAAATTTTAATTCCCAGTAGTTTCTGAGATATGGTAACTATTGTCCAGGAGCCAGTGACACTATTTTCTACCTCATCATGTCCAAAAGGTTTGACCCTTTAATTAGGTCTACACGATTGAGAATAGTAAAAATTGGCTTTTCAGCTGGTCCATTGTTGGGGCATTTGGTGTCCAGACCTAAGGATAAAAACCCCAAATGATGTACATGTTACCCCATAATGCCCATGTTCCAAATTTGGGTTAGACCACAAAGATGTTAGCTGGGGCCACAGTCCTGGAAATTTGGCGCATCGGTTACGCAAATCTTATTTCACGTAAACGAAGTTTCATTTGTGTAGCATATTATTTTTCTGTCTAATTCTTAGAAATAATTAATTTCCTTCCTTATCAAAATTCTTAGAAATAATTAATTTCTTTCCTTATAATTTATGAGTAGTGCAAGACTTTACCGCCAGTTCATCTTGATTCAACTCAATAAACATTTCTTCGCCACTTGCTTTGTTGCATGCTAGCCGCGTCACGCCGTGTATTAAACTCAATGCGATGTCTGGCTGTCTCCGATTTCTATTTTCCTTTGTTTGATGTCTTGAACTACGTCTTTTTTATAATAATGATATAAAAGTCATTCTTCTTTCTTTATACGCTTGGCTTATGCATAAGAATTCTTTTATTTTTGTCTTTGCTAAGATTAATGCACATACGCACGTGTACCTTTCGTGAGTAACTATTTTCAAAGAGGTATAATATATAATAACACACACTGACACACTAAAAAATCATACACACTGACACAAACAAACATCAAAACATGGTTTTACAGCTAATTTATGTGGTAGGAACGTACAGTCCTTATGTAAAAACATGGGTTTTACAGCGATTATTCGTGCTACGAACGAAGACTTCTTTACCTTAAAAACTTGTTTACTGAAAGTTTTTATGGCATAAACAAAGATTTGATACGTTAAAACATGGTTTTACAGCGATCTTACGTGCTACGAACGAAGATTTCTTACGTTAAAAAACTGTTTTACCGCGATTGTATGTGCCACAAAGGAAGGTTTTCTTACACCATAAAACTGGTTTACCATGATTTTACATAACAGGAACGAAGATTTCTTACGTTAAAAAACTGTTTTACAGTGATTTTACATGATATGAATGAAGAAGTCTTATGTTAAAAAGGGCTACAGCCTAATGATTTTTACTGCACGCGCCCAGAGGATATCGTGTGCGACTTGTCGCACACGGTTCTAAATATTCATGACCAAGACTGCTCCTATGTTTACTACACCTGAAAATATTATGAATCCCCTCGGCATTAAGTTAATGATATTTTAAACAACTTTTTTACGCTAACGATCGTTTGTAAACCTTTGAGGATTAGATAAACGATGTAAACGAAAACGATCGTTTATGTACGAACGAAATCGCTAGTTTTGGGTAAACGAACTTTCATTTTTATGACACTTTGGATCCCTTTTGTTTATGTAGAATTAACTCACTTGAAAATGTTGAACCCTTTCTACTACATTGCCCTATGTATTCTGCTCTGTGCCTATCGCTCTTTGACAGTCTTCATGATAACAATGACAATGTTAATGCAATGCCACTTAACAGCACTCATCTTACATGGCTTCTTCTATATGGTGATGATACATATGACAATTTAACAAATAAGTTCTTTCTAAATAGTACTATCAAATACATCGTTTTGATGGTGCGTTTATGTAAATGGGTCTGTTACCAAGACCTTTTTGTATTATTGTTCTTGCTTGTAATGTTATATTTATTTACTATTTTTCTATATACTGTTATTTGTTGTTACTAGCTTATTGATATTTATGGTAGCAGTGGCTCCTGGCGATATCACAGAAGTGTCTTGCGGGGGTTTACTGCCTTATTTGTTGTGCTGTTATGTCTGTTGTGCATTTGTGTTTGTACATGTTTTAGATATTTTTTTTTTAGTTTATTAATGTGTGTTTAATGTAATTTATGATTTATGCATAGAAAAAAAAAACCCAAAAACATATGCATGTATATTTAGCATGTCTATATATAGGGTAATATGATTGATAAAAACTTTTTTGCTAAACATACAAAAGAGAACAGAAATAATAACTGAAAGTACACATACATGTAATGTACAATGTCCATGTAAGATGGAATGTACATAATAATTAAAGTTAATGTAATTATAAGTACTAACAATTAATGATGTATAATTACTATTTTCTAATTGCTAAATTAATTTTCCACTGCCATAGAAGAAATTAATTGCCAGTACAAGCTTTCATTTATTTAAGATCTACTTTTTCAAGAATTACTATTTGTTGCCATAAGATCTTTCATAATTGGTTCGGAGTATTATATTAAATATATTATGATTGTTTGTATCTGATAAAACATGGCTTCCATACAAATTTCTGATTAAAGGGATGTCATAACGAGTAAATGTGCCATTAATATTCTGTGATTATAATATATTCATTAAGTCTAATTAAACATTTCTATACCATACTATATCACCATTTATTTGAATTTTCAACTTAGTTATTTGCATGTACATCAATGCAGAATGTGTCAATTAGTGACCTAGCTGATCCCTGCAATAAAGCATTGTTGTATGATCAATTTATAAATAGGAATGTCATTGAATACAGAAGAGCTATATTCTTTGTTTGTCATTTCTACTAATTCTTTCTTTTTAAATTTAATTGCTTAATTGCTAGTAATTATTTTTATAGGTTAGTGAAAAGGTTTATCAAGAGTGACAACATGTCCTATGTGAATGATGAGTTATACAATTTTATTGGCAATCGTTTGGGGGCTCATGTAAGAGCTATGTATGTATATTTCATTACAATAAATTGGAATCGTTTGGGGGCTCATGTAAGAGCTATGTATATATATTTTATTACAATAAAAAATGTTACACTACTTTCTTTATTACTGTAAATAATGGTGGTGCTGTGTAACTCAGCTACTGAATGGTTTGTTAGTAAATACATTTTCATTTATAATAGAAACCATTAGGTTGTTTTCATTCTTACTGATTTATAGTATTATTGTATTTTTCATTATAAGAACATGGTTCTTTTATATGAATACTTAGGTGAAGCTCCCAGTCACAAAAGTATGGCTATTATGTTAATGGCATGTCTTTTTCTTTACAAATGCAATACTATAGCCATTCATAATCTAATGTATTTATTTCTTTATACACTAAAAATTAAAAATTAACTGATTATCAATATTGTGTTTACATTGCTTAATTTATTTAAGTGATTTATACAATATTATATGAAAGATATATATGTGACATGTTTATACTTATGTTTTAATTATCTCCCGTTGTACTATTTATATATTTAGATGCTTAAAAATAAACACTACTATTCAAACACTATTTACACTATGTTATTTTACTATATAGATACATTTTTTTACTATGATAAATGTTAATAAAAACAATAATGTAAGATAGATTTAGCATACCTGCTGATATAAAAGGTTTCAAATTTCACTTATCATCTAGGTAATCCCAACAAGAAGAGGAATTCCATTCTAATGACATGGTAATGAAGGAAGAATTATAAAAAAGACAAATGTCTTTCTTTGTTATACTTTTTATATTTTTATTAAATAAACTACAAGTTCTTAATTTCTGGACTATAATCCAATCAATCCTTAGGAAGCAGTTTTAGCATAGACATAAATATATTTATCAAGGTTTTTCTATAATCACTAATCCCCGTTTTTTACAAAATCCCATCATTTTAAACAAGAAATCCCTCCCCCCTTTTATCAATTTGTGAAAGATCCCATCTCCCATACTTGGATAAGGAAGGGAATAGTGATTCTATTATCCATCCTTCTGTCTTCATAAATTCCTGTTATTCAACTGCTGCTGCTTGTGGTAAGCAGATGTTTAGTATGGGCTTTTATATATCAATATATCAGTGAAAGTGCACATTTATTCCTCCAGTCAGACTCCTACAGCAAGCTAAAAACAAGTGCACTTTATATAAGACTCCGTGAAAGTGACATTGCATCATGGTCTCTTGGTTCTTTCTTGGTATACCCGAGGGTCAGAGTGTGCATCCAACAATTGAAACCACGTAAAAATTCAGGAATTTTTACCTGTTTTTTTGTATTATTTAAATAAACTTAGCTTAGCTTGAGACCTGTTTACAATTACTAAATTGTTTTTTAAATATTCATCTATATTTTTTCCATAAACCAACAAGCTATTTTCACTGGATTTCTTTTGTCAGTATTTTGGTGGGGATCAGCCAAAGAGAATGCAATATTTTATATATATAAAAGGTATTTAGACCTGGTTTTTTGTATTATTTAGATAAACCTAGAATAGTTTGAAAATTTCTAAAGTGGAGCTTAAAGATTTCTCTATATTTTTTGAGAAAAACTAACAGTCTATTTTGGCCGGATGTCTTATGTCAGAGTTGGCAAGAGAACAAGCTACTTTATGTATATAAATGCTATTTCTACCTTGTTTTTTGTATTATTTAGCCTTGAGAGCTGTGTGAAATTTCTAGAGCATAAATATTTATCTGTATTTTTTACCAAAAACCAACATGTTATTTTTGATGGACTCGATGTGTCAGTCTTGGTGGCAGACAGAAGGGAAGGGAATTTTTGGGGGGTTTCTGAGGGTTTTTGTTGAGGTTTTTAAAAATTATTTTGATAGTCAGAAAGTCTCTCTAAATCTGTATAAAATTTCTACAGTGTGTGTTAAATATTTCCATGTGTTGTATTTAAAATGGCTGACCATTTGCTGTTTTATTACAATAGAGTATTGCATTAATAGTTCATGTTTACAACTATTTTCATACTTATAAACCTAACCGGCATGTGTAAGCCTTTCATTTATATCATAAACGTTCTTGATATACAGTGAGCTTATCATTTACTATATGCCGTCGCACAAATATTGTTACAATAGCTGCATTGATAGTTAAAGTTTACCAAATGTCGTAAACTTAACTGGCATGTGTAAGTTTTTATCATCAACTTTCTTGATATGCAGTGAGTATTAACCATTGCTTTAACAGGCAGATTATGAACAAAGTGATGGATGTGAAAGTTTGAAACTTCTTCTAAACATTCATCCATTCAACGTACCATGTTGAAGCAGATTAACATAATTGAAATATGTGAGTAAAGGTTAGATGATATTCACCATCGTGTTGATGTGAATTAAGATAATTGAAATAGTAAAGTAAAATAGTAGGCTTTTTGTAGAATATTCAGTTTTTACCAGTGGAATATTGTGCCAGCGCAAAATTTATAAAAAACAGAATTATATGCCAAAAAAATTTATATTTTATGCAAGATATCTATAAAACCTATTTATTTAGTAATTAGGAGTTTTCTAACATATATAGTGTAGTAATGCATCATAATACGGCATTGCAGAAGTAGTTGTTTACATTTTTAGGATGATTCTGTAACATGAGTGAAAGTCGAAGAGTGGAAATTTCACAGAAACCATATAAAATAGCAAAAGAAGAGATAATAAAGGCATATCAATCATAAAATCATTATTTAACAGTATTATGTTACAGTTTTTAATGATAGAAAATCACTATATATTTGTTGTTTTCTTTATGACCTCCACTGCCATTGTGTTGAAATGCAACATGTCTTGACTAGTCACATTTTTACAGCAAACACTGGAGGTTAATTCTCGATTATTCAAAATTTTCCAACAAATACTGTAGGTTAATTCTCGATTATTCACATTTTTACGGCAAATAGTTTAATGAATCCCTTTTCAAGTGGTGCATGGTAGTTATTTTTCTGGCAAGTGCGTGAGATATGGCAAAATACAGAAAATGTCGCTAGAAACTTGTAAATTGAGTAAACCCAGTCAACAAGGGTCTGGGATTCATTAATAATTTGTGCATTTATATAATGTTTGTTTATGAGTAAAAAACCTTTCCAAATGTAATCCAAGTAGAATAATAAAGAACAGCTATCATCGCAATGTGTTTGAATAAAACTCGGCACATGGTTAATTTTTTGATTTTTATTATTTTATGAGCATACATTTTCCAGCCTCATTCTCAAATGAGGAAACCAAGAAGACGAAAAAAGAGAAAAGTGGGTAACTCTAGTTCTAGCTCAGTGGTTTTCTAGAAGTACAAATATAATATGTGAATGAACCCATAATTCTCTTGAAACCAGCAGATGTCAGCTGGAAACAGCTACTTGGTTTTAAATGAAATATACTTCGATACTAAATCTTTCATGATTAACTTTCTGTCTCAGTCTCCTTCACATAACATTATTTCTTTCCTCCAGTTTTTTAAATGCGGATGACTGAAAGCAAACATCAAAAAAGTTATTTCACAGTGCACACAAGAACAATAGCTCATCTAATTCACCATTGAGACATTAAATCCCATTGACCAGCTCTCCAGCATTCGTATTGGTAACTTTGTTCAAAGCTAAAGCAACCATAGTCACTAAGTAGTTCTAACATAAGTAAATTCGAACTAATCCTGAATGTAGTGTAGGTGAAAATGCTAGCAGATCTGTGTACAAACTTTCAATACCAACATTTTGCAAGTACCAGTCACTATAACCATCAGCCCTGTGCACAAGGCAGCAGATGTTCACCTGGTTACAGGTTCTTGTTCATTATTAATACATTTTTTAAGTGAACATCAGGTGATGTTGCTCTAGAGTTCTAGCTTGACAAATTGTAGCCAGTGTTATGGTTTGAATCATGATTTTTCCTCTAACCGAAATAATAACAATATATTTCTATACAACTTTGGAGTCACAATTTGGTACCTGCATAAGACCCACCTGGTTTATTGACATAATTAGGTATCTATCAAAATTTCAGAATTAATATACATTGTAAGATTTTGCATTTAATAAATTAATTGCATTTGATAGCACAAATATAAGTAAGCTAGTGTGACATACACACTCCTAAACCACTACCTATTACTTTTTATAAAACATTTTTGCTTTCAGCTTTCAATGTGTGAAGGAGAATATATAGAATAAATAAGAGACTGTTTGGGGAATCATTGTTTAGTTGATATTAGGAATTTACTAAAATTATGAACTGCAAATTTAGTTTCATTACTGTAGATGCATTCACCACAATTATGACATTTTATGTTTTCTTTTGGTAAAAACATCGAAGTGCTTTTCTTCATCTTGTTTTTGTTCCCTGGTCCTTAAATGTATATTTTAAAATACAGTTAGCTGTTTATTAATTCATTTAAATGTTATGACACATAAGTGTTAAATGAATCAACGGAACTCTTTGGTTTATTGTTTCTGAGGGATGGGTTTCTTTGGGGGAAGGAAGAAACTATGTGTTTATTATAAGAATTGCCAGTTTCTTTTACAACTTTTTAGATATGAGCAGAAGGCCAAAATATATTTGCTTTGTGGTTTTCTTTAAGTTCATAAATTGTTTCGAAGAAACAAAACTTTTGTCATTTTAGTGTTTGAAAATCTCTCTTGAAAAACTATGTATTATGTGGAGAGCCTCCTAAATATCGAGGTATATATCAAGTCTATTTTTTCCAGGAAAGACCATGGTAGATATCCTGATTGTAATTATAGCTTTTATTTGAGCTACCACAGGGATGTCTTCTCAACCAAACAACTTCAAAGTGGAATGATCTTTCATAGGTGAGATAGAGCCACAGCCGTTTGACAATGCAGGCTCTAAACAGTTAGGTTATGAACTCCACTACATGCATATTATGTTATAGTGTAAATAGAAACCTATAAGTCAATATAGAAGCAAATAAAACAATCCTGAGAAAAACATTGCAATTATCAGCTTTCTGGTTGAAACTTTTGGCGAGTCAACATAGATAATTCTATTGTTATGGGATTTTAAAATCTTTAACTGACTTTAATTTTCAGTATTAACTTTACTAAAGAAAGTGGTGATAATGTAATAAAGATTGTGGTAACTTTTAATACTTAAGAATTAAACAATACCCACCTGTTCATTGATAATGAGATTAACATTAAAGGTTTGTCATAAAATTTTAATTATGTTGAAAATTTTTTTTACAATTTCCTGAAACTACTTTTGTTCCTATCAAATGGATGTGCTTTGATGACATGTTATGTGACACAAGTATGCCATTGTTTTGTTGAATTTTTATATTAGATGGTGGAATTGGATGTTGTACCAGTTTGAAGATAAGTATCCTTCCTGATGATCTCTCTCTTGTGTTTAAAAAGTGTGGCTGATCATGTAGAAATATATCTCATATCTCACAAGCAATTAAAATTGATTGATTGATTGATATATAAAGTTATATGGTGTTGTTGTTCAATCCACATTACCAGTTTATTTATTTATTTATTTACATTACCAGTTTATTTAGTTATGAATGGTTCTCAAAGCTGAGTTAGGTGCCACATCCATTCCTACTCATGAGAGTATAGAAAATAAAAGAGGAGTTGGTTTCAACTAAAATGTTACTAAAAGGTTTTTGTTGTTTTTCTTTGAACTTTATAAACAAATGTTGTTACAAGGTGTCACTACAATGACAATTTGGAAAGTAATACAGCAGAAAATGAAAGTAAATATTGTTAAACTAAACCTTGATGATACCTCCTTCTGAAAATCAAAGTAAAATTGAGGTCACGTTCCAATTGCACCATAAACTGAGATCCCAATAATGGATATGTGAGACCATAACCTAGAGTCCACAAGAAGAGATACATCCAGTGAATGGAATCAAGTTGAAATACTTACTGTACAACATCTTGTGCTACACATATCAGCATCTAAAGCATTAAAATTATTGATTGATTGATGGCTTGCAGAGCTTTCAAACTGGCTGTTTTTTTAAAAGCAATTTCTTGATTTTGTGGCGTATACATCAGGTGCCATATTAGGAATCAGTTGATCATTGAACTGGTATGTTATTTTTTATGGGTAATTTATTGAACACCTGGTTGCATGAGAAAATTACGACACACATGAATTATATATGCATATTATGAACTAAAAAGGAAGTAGTTAATTTCTGTAAACAAAGTAGAAGACTTATTTTTGTATGTGCTTAATTTATTTATGTGAGACTTTGTCTAGAAAATAGGTCTGCATATTAAATTAAAATGAATTAAAATTATGCATTCTGTCTAATTTATACATGAAGGAGAATGACCTATATTGAAAAATAATTTCCTCATTAATAGGAACATGTGTAATTGACATAAATATCTCAGTCTGTCTGTCTCAATTTCCTACATAGAGTAAATGTAAAAGTCTTTATTTAAAGTTGTATAAGATAAAAAATTGGGAGCTCTAATTAAAATCATAATGAGTTTTAACCCTATTAGGAGGAGGCTCTTTGGGTCTCATAAATGAGGGGGTTTGGTAAAATTGCCGCCCCTATATAGCTTTTGTTTTGTTTGTTCAATTTTCCTAAAACTAGGCGCAAGCATTTCTTGTATTATGAGTTTCAAAAATATAGTGAAAAAGTTTTTTTAAATATCAATATTCATGACATCATCAGTATTTTATCTAAAATGAGAAATTTTTAGAAGAGAAAATAAAAACACTAATTTATAACAGAGTAGAATATATTATTTCCAATAACTCACTGGTTATGTATTACAACACAGCAACTGTATAAAAGGTGTTACAGACAGGTTTAGAATGGTTTTGCATTTTTTTTTTGCAATTTTTTCTCATCTAATCTTTACAAAATCTTAAAAAATCCACCCTCCACTATACAGTAGCCATTTTTTTGAAGTTTTTTAGTTTTACCAACATAAAACAAATAAAAGCCACAAAATTTCATGTTAAAACTACATGATTAGAAGTAGTTATCATAATATTATATTCAACATACTGGATCATAATATTACATTAACCTCCTGAACTGAACCCCATCAATACTCATTTCTTTGCTATTTTACTTTTTTCCAGGGTGTTAGCTATTGAAAATATAAAGTGCTCTTGTGAACAATACAGGGCATATTCTAGCATCAAAGTGTATAAGTGCAATTTGTATGAAAAAGGGTACTTTGACCATGACTTGCACGAAAAACTGGTACTTTGACCGTGATTTGCATGAAAAACTGGCACTTTTTTTCTAAAATCTTAAAAAGGGCACATTTTCCATACAGAACCTCCTAATTGAGAGTATATTGAAGTTTTTAACATCTTCAAAAAGGGCATTGCATGCTATTATCGCACCCAAATAGGGGCTAGAATATGCATTGTAATAGTACTGTATGTTAGGTACAGAAGAGGCTAATAAAATGATTTATTTTTAACAGTGAAAGAGGTGAGATTATATTTTTTAAATTTTAAAATTTGGTTGTGATTGTAGTCTTGGTTATAACTATCTCCTTTCTTCTCAGTCAAATTTTCTGGCTAAATCTCTGTATAATGTCTAGTCCAATATAACATGCTGCTGTACATCCAGGTGTCATAACTTCGCTAAAGTATTTTAGTCACAATTTTTCGACTAATACATTAGTCTGAGTCATTCATTAATGCGTCCAAGGGATTGTTTATAAAAATGTTAAATACTTGAATAAATTCTGGACAACTTAGCTACTTACAAAAGTGGGTCAACGTGACTAATTATAATGTATTTTGATAAGTGAACAGTGAAAAGCTGCTAGAAGTACATAATTCTTTAACATTGTTTTGAAATCCTTCCAGTAGCTGTTATAGTGCAATCAGTGTTTACGTTATCCTGGATATGTTTGCCTTGTACATCTCACATACATATTACGTATTATTATTATGTGGGTTATTTTGACTTAGCCTTAATGTCCTGTATCCTGTATTCCACAAATCCCTGTTGTTTTTCATGTTGTTATATACCAGAAACCAATAACATAAGCAAATATTAATTCAAGATAATAAATTATATTTAAAAAAATAATTGCCATAGTGGTAATAGAAACACAACATATATTATGTTGTACAGTACATCTTTATTTCATTTAATAATATTTATAATCAACATTAATTTGTTATTTTATGTTCTCATTATACAATAGAATTATAAAAGAGAAGCCCATAATTGGGTATTATTGAACTTGGAGTTTCTATGCATTGTAGTACCATGATGGAGAGAGTGATTGTATTTACCTTGACCATTGGATATGTTTTAGCTGACACAACAACTAGAAATGAAACTTTAAAAGGTAAGAATAAATAATGATGAAGTAGCTAATATTAGTGACAGAAAAAGTGGTTGTTTTACATAAATTTTCCTTTATCACTACACTGCACTGCAATGGCTTATTATACAAAAAACCATTAGTGGGGTTTCTATTGTACCCCATTAGGTTCAACTAAATGTAAGTAATATTTATTTACATGCTCTTATGAGGATATATTCCAGCCTATGTTTTATTGATGGTATGTTGATAACATCTCTGATGTACTCTTTATTTCATCTATAGTCATGCCATCATATAATGAAGAAGGGAGGAAGATGCTCTCTCCTTCATACATGTCATAAATATTCATAAAGATTGTGGCTTTGCTACCATGCTGATTATACATTCTGTACCACAAATATTTGTCTTGTCATCATGGTAAAGTAAAGTAAACATGATTATTTAAAGTTAACCACACATATTTTAAGGTCACTTAATAGAAGAAAATGTATTATAGCTGAAGGAGAATTATTTATTTGTTTTTAGCTGGCACGCTTACTGCAAATGGAAAGTTCAAAGGTATGTAATTTATTAATTTATTAATAATGGATTTGAGATAACTTTGGTTATGGGTTGTTACAATACTTTATTTGATAAAAAAGTTTGTGTGTTCTTTCCACTGTCAACAGGATCAGCCTTTCTTTTCTATACTGATTCCATTGAGATTGCTTAGTATCTAATTACTGGTCATTCTCAAATAAAATGTTTTGATTTTAGTTAGACAAGCGGTGTCTTCTATGGTCAGCAAATTTATTATCTAATTGTTATGTAACTAAGGGTAACAACTTCTTTTTACTTTTCTTCTTTTGTGAATAACAGAAAAGTTTGAAAGAAACAAATATGAACCAGTTGATAAACCTGAACCAAATTATTCTGTGTAAGAGTTATTTGAGTTAGCTAAATGGAATTGATTACCTACAGTTATATAACTATTTATGTATATGCAGTTGCTATGTATTGACAATTATTTTGATCCTAATTTATTCTGTCATTCATTTAGATCCACTGAAGTTCCTCACTGGAAAATTCCCATTTGATGATAACCGTAAAAAACATTACCTTTTTCTCAACAAAAATGATGTTGTCACCATTTCCTGCCAGACAAATGATCCATCAGCAGTTGTTGATTTGAAATTTTCTCAAAGTAATTTTAAAAATGAATCTATTCGGAATACCCTGAAAAATTGTCATTGTTTGACAGAAAATGGTCAGAACTTCACAATAAGAAACGTTATTGCTGGTAATGATAATGGCGATTATATGTGCTTTGCTACAAACAAAAATGAAACAAAATACCTCCTACTTGGTACAATGAATGTTGGTGTAGGTAAATTAATATTCTAGAAATCTATATTTACTGACTTACCTTTTGATAGTTTGTCAATTCAATATATCAAAATTAAGGGTACATCATCCCATCATTCTATATACATTATATATTTACAATAATTTGTTTAACAGCTCTGGATGGTTTTAAGGGTAATCAAAGCTAAGAGAATTGCCCAAACTATCAGGATTCTTGCAGTTCAAAATACTTTCATGTGTAGTAGTTACTAACATATACTGACTGTGCTGCAAGCCTTTGGATTGTACAGAAATGACTTAAGATTTCTTGATGAGTGATTTCTAATTAAGCTTTGTGTTGGTTGTGAAATGTTTAAATCACTATAGTCTGCCATAGGAAAAACTTGTAATCAGTCACAATCCAATTAATTATTGTTGTAATAAATGAATTAATAAATTAATCACATTATATGAACCTTGTTTCTTTTTTTCTTTCAGCTCCTTGTGTTGCTGATCCAAAAATTCAAGGGTATGGAAACATTTACTACTTTGAGAAGGGTAAAAACTTTACATTGACTTGTATTGGTCGTGGCAATAATGATGATAATGTTAAGGAGACATTGTTTTGGACAAAACGAAATAGATCAACACTGAACAAAAATGTGCATTTGAAATCTGTTATTTGTAACGATAAAAAAATAAACACATTAAATCATGACATTCAAGAATTAATTATAACCAATCCACAAAAGTATGATGAAGGAATCTATACTTGTACACGGAAGCTTCCAACTTGCAATTATGCCTCAAATACAACAATTAACTTGGTATATCTGGGTATGAAGTTTTATCAATAGTTTATTTGTTTTATAGTATTCACATTACTTTATGCATGTACTGTATTTTCATTTGCAATGTGGTATTTAATACCAGTCAATGCATGGGAGTGTCAGGTCTAAAATATAAATATAACATATAAATAATACCGTATATGCCCGTGTATAAGTCGACTTTTGAACCATCTTTATTTATTGTATAAAAGGGGGAGGGGGGGTTGACTTATACACGGGGTACAAGTTTTACACATTTTGTCATAAATAAACTCTTACTAAATGTTAACTGTCTTCATTAAAATACATAATACACAAGCCATCGTATTATTAT